>CM035158.1:26815246-26968476 GCA_020205615.1 Panax quinquefolius
ACCATATATAATTTAGAATTTCCAAGTGTTAACATCACAACACTTATCTAACATTCATTGTATAAACTAAGTTATCACATAATGCGTTCGTAACTTACTAATCACTTTTACAACTTTGAATTTATAATCCACATAACATGACTCTGTTTAACCTTGTTACATGGTTCTCACATTAACCTAACATTAAGCTAAGTTACATTGAACGTCCAAAGTCGCAGATAATTAATGAGACTTCACCGCATGCGTGATAGAGATCAAAATGCTGATGTGCCGCCATGATTTTATATCGATTGCATGGCAGCAATGCACACTGCGTGCCCTCGCTAAGAGATCTAAAGCACAATGCCACGCACGAGATTCGATTTTTATGAACATGGTTACGACACTTTTCTTAAGCCAACTAACACGAATTTCACCCACCAAACAGTAAAATTAACACAAATAATTGACATAAAACTATTACAAACATGTTTGCCAACGTATTTAACCAATTAGAACAATTTAACATCAACTGAAACTAGTTTAATTTCTTAAATTTCATATTTTCATACATAAACACCATTTTTGACATCTCTTCCAAAAATTCACACTATAATCTCTATACTTGGCCAAATTGCTTTGTTCAAATTACATTATGCTCGTTTCTTAATGAACTAACATATACTAGAATCAATTTACAATTTCACATACTAATTAGCCACTAAAATTGATACTTTTTATGAACTATATGAAAATACATATATTGTCAAAATTTTCTACTGTTATCCAAAATTAACATGCGATTTCCTTGTTTGATATAAACTCTAGCATTATAAACACGTATCATCACAATTACCAAGTATATATCCACAATTCACCAATTTTGATTTCACAGAACACAAACAAAGCTATGTCGTAATTTCATATATGTATAATAAGGGTATAGAACATACCTTTTGTTGCTTAAAAGAAATCCTTGCTAAACACACTGGAATTGTTCTTCTCTGCACAAGCACTTTCTCAAATTCTCTCAAGTTCTCTCAACTCTCTGTAATCTCTAGGCTAGCAAACTAGAATGCGTAAAAAAAACACACCAATAGCTTTAAGGCGTAAAACCAAAACTACTAAACCTTAATACGCCAACTTAATGAAATATCAGTTACTAATTAACGTATATAATATAAATATGTTATATTTATTATTTTAATTTATTTTATTTAAATTCAAAAATTAGAAAACCAAAAGCCATAAGGCTTTGTTTGGCAAAACCCTTTAAATTTTAAAGAATTAATATATATAAGCCTTGTTTGGCAAAAACTAAATTAAACTCCTTTAATTGATTTTAATAAATAATTTAGATTATAATTTATAATTACATCTTATTTATTTGGATTTCCATATCCAACATTAACCAATTAAATTAATCACATACCATATTTTAATTAAATATACCATTTTAAATTATTAACTAACAATATAACACTTCATGCCATATTACAACTATCTAAATTATATATTAATTTAATTTAGAATATTATCTAATAAATTTAGATTCACAACCGTCACATCAATAAAATATTTATTCAACAATGAACACCTCAAATAAATATTTATATTATTCAATAAATATTTAATATTACAATTTAAAATTCTGGATTGTTACAATAATAGCCTTTTCCAATAATGTTGCAAAAGAATCGATCTGAAGAACCGATACCTTGTAAACAACCAAGGCTTCAATCCTTGTTCGAAATGCCTCGTTTTCCTCTCTTTATCTACCACTTAGTGTTCTGCAAATCGGGCTAGTTCATTGAACTTAGCCGGGTTTTGCGCCACCGTCATATCCCTATGTTTAAGTTCTAAAAACTTCACCTCTATCCTATTTTTCATGCTCTTTGGGAAATAATTCTTGTAGAACAGAGTCTTAAATCTTTCCTAAGTTACTATTCCTTCTCCCGCTCTCTGCTGATTCGCCTCCCACCAATAGTTCGCTTCATTCTCATCATCACGAGTCGCATAAACGCCGAATCTTACGTTTTCACCCACACGAGCGATGGTGAAAGCTTTCTCCATTTCCTTGATCCACGTCTGAG
This sequence comes from Panax quinquefolius, assembly GCA_020205615.1. Taxonomy (NCBI): domain Eukaryota; kingdom Viridiplantae; phylum Streptophyta; class Magnoliopsida; order Apiales; family Araliaceae; genus Panax; species Panax quinquefolius. The sequence continues at coordinate 26,817,319 of CM035158.1, forward strand.
CCACGATAGGATCGGTAGTACCTACGAACTCCGGAGGTCCTACACTCCTAAAATCTTTAAAGTTTGAATCGGTATGCACTGGGACTGGGATTGGGTTGTCTTCGTTCGTTTCCCCCAAGAGCTTTCTCCTAACAAATCTACTAGTAGTCAGACGGCGATCGGGTCTACTGGTCCTCTCTCATCATTAATCGATTCTTCTGGTGCAGCTAGTCTACGTCTGGGCGGCATTTTTCTGCATTAGAAAAGTTTCATTTTTATTATTATCATATTTTGTTATTTAAACATTTCTCAATAAGAATAACATTTTATTACGCATTTCTGGAATAAGATCATTTATATTCATATGCCAAATCGTTACATTACATGATTATCTCTAGCATACTTCTATAAATGACACAACCTATCCCCTAATGTGAGATCCCAAATTTTATGAAATAAAAGTATTCATTTTTTCTATTTTGGTAAATAGTTAAATTGATAAAAGTTTAAAGTTAAGGGTGATATTTAAAAAAATTTCAAAGTAAACAAGTTGTTATAAAATATTCGTTGTGTCGGAAAATATTAGTTTGGTCGGGGAATATTCTTTTTATCGGGGTATTTGTACGATGACACAATCATTGGTGGACCCCGCAACGGAATAATTGTCGAATATAGAAAGCGACAGAAATAATCTTTTTATAAAAATAACAATGAAATTTTTCTTTGTTAGACCGTTGAAGGTAAAAGTATAGTAATGTCTGGCATTGATTTCGTAGTAGCAGCGGTATTGATTAATTGATTACGTGAAGCTCCAGTTATACTCAATTATTGCTTCTGAAGAATTGTTGCATAATATCTCTCATATTATTGATTCAATTATTGTCACAGTATCATCTGCATAATATTTATTATTATTAAATCAATAATTGAGACGACAAAGTTACTCATATTATTATTTGCAATATTAACGATGTCTAGAAATTTCTGTCGAGGAGAGGTTTGGTCACCTAATTGCGCGCCAATAGGGAGAAATCCTTATCGGAAAGCCCCCTCTTTCCTGGGAATGATCTGGTTGTTAAATATTGTGAGTTATAATATTAATGATGAATACGTTCGTGTTGATTAAAGATGAAATTAATATTTCCATTGTGTTGAGATTATTAGTGTTAGTGAAAATCGACATCTATTCCGATAATAATTGATGTCTGGAAGTTATATTGACCAATCGGATAATTAATCGGATAAATGAGCAATTAATTGCTATTAATTCACATGCTTATAACTATTTATTCACATGTGTGTACTATTGATTCACATGCATGTACTATTAAGGGAGGTGGTGTAAGATTGATAATACTTGCATGACTAAATTAAAAATGGAGGTATAGATGAAGGTACTATACTGTAATTATTTTTTTCACATGTATAGTACTATTGAGTCACATGATTGTACTATTGATTTACATGATATACTATTAGGGGAGGTGGTGCAAGTTTGATAATACTTGTAGGATTAAATTAAAAATAAAGGAAAAGATGAAGGTATTATACTGTAATATTTCGAGCCCCAAAACGTGCAATTATCGAAACTATATTTTTCTATAAATAGAAGCTCATTCTTCCTTTATTCTCACCAATTCACTAAGACTCACAAGAACAATTATAGAGAGAGAAGCTATAGAGAGAGAAGCTATATAGAGATAGAAGAAGAGAAGTCTGCTACTTCACTATTCCAGTATCCAGTCTTCTTCTGAGGTAAGGGGTATTATTTATTTCATATTCTGAAGAGATATTATTTTTCGTATTCGTATGAATATTATTTTTGTTCAATATTCATAAAGAATATTATCTTCGTTCAATATTCGTAGGAATATTATATTCGTTAAATATTCGTTGGAATATTATTTTCGTTCAAGGGATGTTATTTTTGTTCAATATTCGCTTGAAATAATATTTTCTTCCATACTATGTAGTATGTAAGTAATATTATTTCGTTTTAGATTTTGAATTCTATACTCATTTTGTTGAAGTTTTGGCTTCTATACTCAATGAAATTAGTAGAATATCCTTGATATTTGCGCTTCATCTAGTATCTTTTCATGAAAATATTATTCTGAGCTTTCTTGATAATTATTGATATTTTCATGACAGAATACTATTCATGAGTTACTATTTATGGGTTACTATTCACCTGGTTACTATTCACTCAAATATTATTCACTCGGGTATTTGGGGCACTTTTCATGCTGGAGTACTATTCACGAGTTACTTATTCATGGTTACTATTCACTGATTACTATTCACCGAATATTATTCACTTCTCGGTATTTGGGATACTTTTCATGTCTGGGGTACTATTCAAGGTACTATTCAAAGGGTACTATTCACGGGGTACTATTTACCCGAAAAATATATTTCTTTTCTGTCCAAATTATTTTTGGTACATGAATATTATTCTTGAATTTTACTCAACAAAGCAGTATCATGTTGACAATTTGGATATTTTTAAACTCTGGATAAATTTAAAGTCTTTAATATTTTTCCTTGATTTCATTTGATTTGATATCATTTGATTATTTCTTATATCATTGTCATCATCCTCATGCTTATATTGTGATGAAAGTCATCTTTGCCTTACGTGCATAGATGGACTGTTGATTGGTATGATTATGACCAGGGATCATTCAGTATAATCATGACCCGTAATGTTACAAATGATATGGTAAAAGTCCTCATTGGCCCGTAGTGCATTGATGGACAGTTGTTGGTATGATTATGACCAGGGATTATTCGGTATAATCATGACCATTGGTGATTACATGAATATCCTTGGCCCGTAGGGCAAGGATGATTCGATGATGTGGTTTATTTATTAAGCTGAGTCTTAGCGATAAATTTGATGAAAAAACTTTTTAAATCATAGAAGATAGTAGATATCATGCTCAACTTGACTCTTCTAATGGATTGCTTGTTCCGCTGCAGTTGTTGATCTAAAACTTGTTGTCTATTATATTCTATCAGTTTAACATTGTTGAAGGCTAAGGATAATTTATTCAGCATTATCTTAGTCATAATATTTCTTACTGGGCTAGTTGAGCTCACCCTTTTCTTTCATTGTTCTCTTTAGGAAATGAGAATATAATGATAGTCGGGAATGGAGTGATGGTCCGGGATAAGTGGCTTTAGTAGAATGGAGTATTATGTGAAATAGTGTGATAATAATTGTAATGAAGACTTCATAGTGATAATAGTGTGAAGATATTGAGTCTGGATATTATACAGAAGACAATATTCGCTTTAAAAACTTCGACTATGTTTTATAATATTTTTAATGTTGTATTAAAGAAGTTTGTATTTGATTTATGTACCATGTATTTGGCGACTCAAGATGGGTGATGTATACCTGTTTTGGGGGCGTCACACCTAATATCACAAAAGACGGGGACAATCACTAACATACTACCCCTCTAACATTTTTCAAAAGCTTGGGGTTACAACTATCTCACATCTTACACAAAAGACTAAGATTACAACAACAAATTAAACATCACATAATTAAAATACTACAACTACTAAGCTTCTACATCTAGACTTAATCTAACATCCCACGCTCCACAGCGCTTTGGTACTCCTTCTGAGTAATGTGTACCACCAAATCTCGGCTTATGGTGTGTTGGGTCTGTCCCTGCTCTGTCGAGTAGTGATTTACCCCATCAATCAATCTCTCCATAGTTGTGCGTAACACATAGCTCATCTTGTTCATCTTCTTTCTTTTACATCTCACCTCATCTTCTAAGTCATTAGCCTGATCATTAGTTTCTTCCCACTTCTCCTCGAAGTGGATCCTATCCATCACTTCCATCTCTAGCTGAGTACGGAGTGCTTCCTTCTCAGTCCTCTCACTCAACTCTCTCTGTTCCATCTCTTCCAACTTCCCTGCCAGCTCTACATTCCTAGCCACCGACCTGTGAAACAAAGTCCCCATCTGGATCCCTGCCTCCTTGCGGTGAGCAATCTCCACCTCCATCTCTTGCATCACTAACTTTCTTTGATGGTCCTCATCCCTTAGTTTCTGGAACTCGGACTTCCTTTCCCTAGCCTCAGCCTCTAACTCCTCAACTCTACATCCTAACTCCAGAATTTGCTCCTCGTACTACCCCAACATCCGATCCTCGAAAGTAGTCTCGTCGGAGTCCTCCACGGGCTCATCCCCCATAGGCTCCTCCTCCATAGGCTTCTCCTCTGGATCAGACTCCTCAGGTAATGGCTCCATCTCCTCCTCCTCGTCATCATCATCGATAGGGGCCACTACCGATATGGGCTCCGCTATCAATGGTGCCTCATATACCACGTGTATGTCACGCGGCTCCTCCTCTACTACTCGGCTAGGTCCTCCCATGTCAGTCATCCTACAACCACCAACATAAGACAAACAAACAACAACTCCATTAGAATGTTAAGTAAACATAAGTTCATTGTATAGAATGAAATTATATTTCATAACACACTAAATCTCTCTCTAGGAAAACTCTATATAAGTTTCATCCCTCTCTATCTTCTAAGTTCTCCTAAGTTATAATCTAAGGACTCTCGCTCCTAAGGTTTATAACTATGGCTCTGATACCAACTTGTGACGCCCCCAAATTCAGACCACACTTGTCTCAAATTTGGTTGTCACGTACTAACTCTAATAATAAATCAATATCTCGCATAGCGGAATAATAGAATAAATTACATTGATATAACATAATTACTCTTGTCCCAAAGTCTTGCAACCGTGACTAATAGAATATAACTTAAACTAAACATAGCTTATTATAAATAAGTTCTTGTACAACTAAATATAGTACATTCCTAGCATTATGGAAATAACTACTCCAAAGCCTTCTCTTTACCCTTGTCCTTGCCAGAGGATTCACCACGTTCTTCTTTAACTGAAAGTTTTAAGGAAAGTAAGGATGAGCATCAAATTTTCCCATCAAGTAATATAGCAATAAGGGTATTCAAGGTAGTTTTAACTTTCTCAAAGGTATATCAATAATGATAGTTTAAGATAGCAAGAAGTATCGATGATTAACAACAGTAGTCGTTATGGACAGGATATATCAATAATATTCAACGGTTAATCAATTTAAGATTTCAAAGTAATGAATATTGAGCAGTCACTAAGGACTATGAACTTCTCCTAGAATTAACAGTAATAAACTGATAATTCTACAAAATGAGTACAACAGGTGATCAGCCAAAAGTACCCTATGTCATGCATAACATTTAATATTTCTCATATGCGCACGTCGGTTCCCCGACAAATATATATTTCCCCTATAAATCCCAGAATAATTCTCAATAACTTAATACGGAAGCATATCAATCCCAGTTACATAGTAAGATTCATTGTAGTCTTAAATAGAAAATTAGTTCAACATCATTGAATTAAACTCAAAAATCCACAAGTGATAAAGCATTCTGAATACAAGTAAAAGCTAAAGAAAGAGTGAAAAAACTGTGTAGCAATCATTTATCTCTTCTTCGCTCTTGTCTGGAATCCTTCTTGCTTGCTTCCTTGCTTCAATTCTCCAATAGCTTGATTCAATATAGGGTTTGTTCTTCTCTTTCTGTCTCTCCATGTAACTTTTATATCTCTAACGTTACCTTCCCAAAAATCAGCTATCAAACTCCTTTCCAGCTTCAACTTCTTAGAATAAATTAATTGCCTTTTTCCTGACCAATCCGCTCTAGCGGATTCAATGCACTAGGGAATCTTCCTCGACGGTTTCACATGATGAATTAGCCCCGACGCATATAATGAACAAGGGATCCGCCCTGGCGAATTCACCTGACCAAGAATTACAGAAATGCCACTATGATCTAAGTTTTCTTGTTTTAACCATCCAAAGTCGGTTTCTACAACACAAACACGAAAACGAGTAAAATGATACTAATGATACTAAATATACTTGAAGATAACAAAGAATTAATCCCAAAAGATAGCCGATTCGTATGTATTATACTCACTCATCAAATAACCTCAAACACAAGACTTTGCTTGTCCTCAAACAAAAACAACGAATGCAAATGCAAACTAACTACAAGCCTACGAATCAAATAATCAAGCAACATAACATCTAGTTTTTAGGCCTCAAAGATGACATATATATCTCAAAAAAAAACTTCTATCCAATGCAAAGTGTCCAACTCTAACTAATCAATGCAATATACCTGTCATCATCCATGTTGTGTGTACTCAACTGTTTAAATCAATCACAACTCAAATCATAGACATAATTAACTTCTTAGAAAGAAATTTCAACTTTTCTTAACTCCAACGATGAACACATCCAATCCGACTATAACAAGCAAAACGCTAAGCCAAGGGGTATCAACAAGGTTTATTACCTTTATTAGTTCACCGACGTGTGCAATGTCTAGTTTTATTAGGCTTTTCACTACCCATGTAACAAGATTTCGACTAATGACTCCCAAGCCAGTTGGCTTTAAAGCACTAGGTGTTATGACACCCCTACGGATCTAATAATTCGAGTAGTAAAGGCCACAAAACTCAACCAGTCAAGTGATTATTTATTTTTTTTTAACATGTGCAATGCTAAACTCTCTTAGGCTTTTCAAAGTTACCCTTATAGCGAACTTTCAACCAACGACTCCCAAACCAGATGGTTTTAAGGCTCTGGGTGTAGAGAGACACCCCTAGGGCTTACTTATTCGAGTAACAGAGGCCACAGAGTTAAACTAAGACAACTTTTACATTTTTGTTTTTTTTAAATATCGATATCCCTTGTACTACCAAACTTAGTTTCTTGCATGTTTTAGTCTTCCTAGATGTTTCACTGATTTATCAATTTTTATCCCTGAATTTCTCACCATAAGCATATTATGTTAAAATTTAAATTAAGATTGATCAATCAGTCAATTAAGTGCTTTCCTTGTTAACATGAATTTCAGACAGATGTACTCAATTTCATGGTTAAAGGTTATCACCAAACATTGGTTTTTTATTCTACCCAAGTCACTACTATCCAAAATGTCTTATCATTGGCCAAACTTAGATAACTATACCTTATCATACTTGATTCATGCAACATCAGAAAACTAGATGCAACCAATCCTAAAATGCAATCACAACACGAATTACCATGAAAAATACAAAATGCAACATAAATACTATGTAACTATCACTAAACAACATGCATACATAATTGAAATAAACATGCAACTATCTAACATGCAATACCCCCAAACTCAGACTCAGCAATGTCCTCATTATGGAAATAGAAAGAATTTAAGATCTGAGGACTTCCTTGAAGGGTCAAGTGTTGGGCTCGACCTCATCCGCTTCGTTTGACTCTGGTGGTGGATAAGTTGGCAGTGGCTGCGGAACTGAAAACTGAATTGGATCAGCAATTGGATTCATTCTTGCAAACATCTCAATCAATGTCGTGTTGAAGCTCAATTCATATTCAAACATATGGCCTTGTCACTCTACCAACCTCAGATTATCTCTATTGATTTCCTTAGACTTGTCATTAATATATTTCTGCAGGTTACGGAATTGACTTCTAAACTGGGCCTTAGTTCGAGATGAAGAGGTAGTAGCTATACCATCTGACGCTTGCTCCTCATCATCCTCTTCATCCTTGGAAGCAAAAGGAAAGGTGAAACCAATTCCACGTGGGTGCGACTCTACCCCTTCCCAAACTTTGTAACGCTCTATCAATCGGTGATCCAAAAGTAGTAAAGGTTATTGTATGGCTTCATCTGCTCCCTATCTCAATCCAGCTCACTAGCTCGCTGGCACAAACCACATATTAGGGATGGATGTGGCAAGCCCCCCTGAATAGGACCTCTCAAGCAATGTCGCATAGAGAATTGAATAATAGCCCCCACATTGATCTTGAAGTCTTTCACACTGGTATACAGGAGTGGAGCTTTTTCTTTTGTAACATCACTGACATGCTGAGAGGGTAGAAGCTTCGCGCAGAGGAAACCATACCAAATCTTACCGTATCTACTCAAGTCTTTGGTGCTAAAGAGTGTACCACCCCTTGCTCCTTTCGATGCCCAAGTCATTTCAGGTTTGCATAGCTCCTTCATAATTTTCTCAAAATCTGGCCCTTGCTCCAAATACTGCGAATATTCATAAATTGTCGGTGCCCTCAGGTTTTAATATTCATTGATTGTGGCGGCACTGAATGAAACAATCTTTCCCCAAACCATCACTACAAATGGTGATTTGTCCTCAGCATTTGCATAGAACTCTTTTACAATAGCTATCACTGCCAGCTCCTGCTGATCAATGAATGTATCCCATCCTTGCTGAATGATTTGGTGTCTCATTTCCCCATTAAATTCATTTGAGCTAAGCCCACGCTCAGGAGTTAGAGCTTTACCCGCTAAGTAGTTATCAAATTTGTCTGCCACTACTGCACATATAAACATCCTTCAGTCAAAAGGTCGTGTTAACGTTGAAGGTCCGTCACCTCTTGGCCTTTTAAGTGCCATGTAATTCCACTCAAATAATCCCACAAACTGCCTAAACTAGGTGGAAAAATTGATGAATATTGCCCAAACTAACTGACTACTATTTGAAACCCTCTGTCAAATACCTTGTTTGCCGACTGAAGTTTAACTTTAAAAACCTCCCCCAAATTCGATTGACAATCAATTCTCAAATTACAGAGCCACTTACAATAATTAATAATAAAAACACGTCAAAGCAAGCCAACACAGATTCTAATGGTTCAACAATTTATGCTATTCAAATTCACAGTCAATGTATATCCACAATGCAAATCCAATTAGAGTACTTTCACTATCTAGGAGCAATTGACAAATTTATGTTGAATACTTTGTTTGATGTTGGACTTCTGTGTAATGGTTGCTTCAATTTAGGAGTGAAACCTTTCAGAATACTCAATTTGGCCAAGACTTGGTTGAATTCGGCTTAGAGAACAATTCGTATGAAATCTCCCAATTTGGACTGATAGAACCCTAATTGGAAGATGAACTTAGTTGATGGTACTATTGAAGGCGATTGGGAAGAAGTTTGGAGTGTGAATTCGTGTGCAATTTATTGTGGGAGTAGGATAATAGCTTGGTTTCGATGTGTAGGGCAAGAGAGTCTGAGTTGGAATGGAGAGGAATATTATTCGATCGACTGCCAGAAGGAGTTTTTTTAAAAACTGAATTTCGCTAAATCCGCCTGGGCGGATTGAGTGTGCCTTGGAATCCATTGGGGTGCATTAGGGCAAAGAGTTAGGCGCTGGGGCGCTGACTATATTCGCTGGGGGAAAACTGGGACAGAGCCATATCAGTCGGGGAGGCTTCCCCAGGTTATTTTAATCTGCCGGGGCGGATTCATCCTTTTTCTTAAAAAAAAATTCTTTAATTTTTGTTACAGTCTTAGCATTTTGGATGGCTTCCCATATGTATATTACAACCTCAATACCTGTGACGATAACAATTAACACGGATTACAGCGAGCCTTTCAGATATTGTTCATGAAAACCATTATTGATTAAATCTTATCCTAAGAATAAATACTAACTACTCTAATGAATTGAAAAAAATTGAAATCTATAAATAAAAAATGAAATAATGATTGGGTTGCCTCCCATCAAGCGCTTGATTTAAATTCTTTCAGTTTGAATACTCCCTATTTAAGTCTGGATCAGCCGGGATGGTTTGGAAAATTTTGATGCACTCCACGCACAACCAACACCGTTTCACCAAATGCCCTTTCATCTGAACTGTTGGATGAGTATTTTGCCTTTGTTCCCTAGTGAGAGTCTTTAAGGCACCATCTTCTCGATGATCTTTATGAGTTGTATCCTTAAATGTATTAACACTATAGCACTCTTTATTATCACTCGAGATCGGGAGTTCCTTAAACACTTTGATTTGTACCTCAGGCTCAAATACTCTCATGGTTAGTTCTCCATTCGCTACATCAATCAATGTTCTTCCGGTTGCAAGAAATGGTCTCCTACATATGATCGGAATATTCTTATCCTCCTCAAAATCTAACACCACAAAATCTGCTAGTAAAATCAATTTATCGACCTTCATTAGTACATCATCCACTATACCTAATGGGTACATGATCGATCTATCTGCAAGCTGTAAGGTGATATTTATTGGTTTTGCTTCCTTTAAACCCAACTTCTTGTATACGGAAAGTGGCATGAGGTTCATGCTTGCTCCCAAATCACATAAAGTTTTCCCAACAAATGGACTACGGATTGAACAAGGGATATTAAAACTCCCCGGATCCTTCAACTTTGGTGGAAGCTTTTTTCTGTAGAATTGCCATACACTCTTCCATTAATGCCACAGTTTCAAACTCGCCTAGCCTTCGTTTATTGGATAAAATATCTTTCATAAATTTCACGTAGCTTGGCATCTGTTCTAGCGCTTCAAGAACGGGATGTAAATGTGCAGCTTTTTGAAGATATCCATGAATTTTGTGAACTGATTTTTCAATTTCTGACTTTGCAATCGTGATGGAAATGGCACCGGAGGTACAACTGAAATTTGATTTTCCTTTTTCAAGCTAATCTTTAGACCTTCATATGTTTTCGTTTCCTCCCCTTTATTCTCGGATTCTTCCTCATTAAACTCCTTTAGTTCCTTCCCACTCCGAAGTGTGATAACATTACACTTTTCTTTCCCATCGTTTCTCGGATTGGCTTCTGTGTTACTTGGTAATACTCCTTGGGATCTGTTATTCAATACACCGGCCATTTGTCCCATTTGGATCTCAAGATTCTGGATCGCTACTGCTTGACTTTTTTTTTACCACATCATTGCTAGCTATGTATTTCAGTAACAGTTCTTCCAAATTTGATTTCTTTTCTGGTTGCTGAACTGTCAGTTGTTGTTGATTCTAAAACCCAAGAGGATATGATAGTCGTGGAGCTTGCTTTTCATTTTGATTATTACTCCACAAAAAGTTAGGATGATTCCTCGCACCTAGATTGTAACTATTCTGATATGGATTCGGTGGATGGTTGTAACTACCCACAAACTGGACTTCCTCTAGATTAATTTCACATTGCTCAGTTAGATGTGAACCCGCACATAACTCGCATACAAATTCCATTTGTTGAATGTTTGCTCCTGCAATTACATCCATTTTCTTTTAAAGTACGGACATCTGAACTGCTAAAGTTGTCATTGCGTCCACTTTTATCACCCCTGCTAGCTTAGGATGTGTCATCCTTGCAATCGGCCACTGATAATTGTTAGCTGCCATAGTCTCTAGTAACTCAAATGCCTCATCAAAACTCTTAGCCATAAGTGCTCCTCCTGATGCTGCATCAATGCCAGTCCAAGTATTATTGCCTAATGCATTGTAAATTGTCTGAACCTATAGCCACATGGGTAGTCCATGATGTGGACATTTCATCAACAATTCCTTAAACCTCTCCCAAGCTTCATACAATGATTCTCCATGTTGTTGTTCAAAGGTAGTAATATCGTTCCTCATCTTAGCAATTTTCGTCGACGGAAAGAACTTTGCTAAAAATATATGTGTCAAGTCATCCCAAGTAGTGATAGAGCCTGGTGGTAGTGAGTGTAGTCAAATTTTTGCCTTGGCCCTCAATGTGAATGGAAATAACCAAAGTCTCACATCATTCGTTACCCCGATGTACTTGAACGTATCACAAATCTCCAAAAAGCTTACTAAGTGTTCATTCGGGTCATCATTAGCCATTCCCCCAAACTGTACCAAATTCTGAATCATTTGAATCGTTCCCGGCTTAATTTTAAAGGAATTAGCAACAATGGTTGGTCTCATGATGCTCGATTGGAACTCCCCAATTTTTGGCTTGGCATAATCCCTTAGTGACTTTTGAGCTTCATTTGCCATTATGTCCGATGTTTCTAATGTCTCTCAAGTTTCCTTAATCCATTTACACAATCGATTAAACCTTTTTTTAATGTCGTCCTCGTAAGGCAACAATTCTGGCTTCTTCGATCTAGTTTGCATGCACTACTCAAGAGTACCTGAAACAGGAAGTAAACAAAAAGAAAGAAAAGTGTTTAACTAAAACCGATTTAATTAAACTTATATTGAAAGCAATAAAAACAGTTTAAAAGTCCCCGACAATGGCGCCAAAATTGTTGGGTAAAATGTAATTGAGCACAACACGCAAGTATACGTGGTTAACAAGTAATAAAGTGAATAGTCGAGTATCGTCTCATAGAGAAAATAAACTATATTCTATTCTAACAAGCATCAATTTTGTATTATCTCAGTTTCTTTAAATAGATGATCAATGTTGTGAAATTTGTAAAATTAACTAATTAATTAAATCTAAACTAATTACCACAAGATTTAATCAGATAATGAAGACTTAAGACTACAATTTCATTTATTGCTTCATTTAGATCAACACACTTCCTGTTAATCCGCGTTAATTATTTTGGATTGTTAATCAAGAACACATAAATAAATATGACCATCTCTCAATGCATCATACTCAAATCAACTTAAATCCACAAACGATAGAATTAAGATGAACACCTTAATTAACTAATCAACTATATCTCTATGTGAATTACAATTAAAGAGGATTTTAAGAACAAGTTCTTTATTAGATTATATTCAATGTATATGTATATCTTTATCCTAGACATAAATCATGAATTCCAACTACATGCAGAAAACACAATCACATGTTATTATGATCAAGTCTAAATCTATACTCCATCTCTCGAGTTCATATAGATTACTACGGTAATTTCTGGCCAGGCAATTAATATTCAAGCACGAATCATAATAGACAATCCCAGAATAATTCTCAATAACTTAATACGGAAGCATGTCAATCCCAGTTACACACCAAGATCCATTGTAGTCTTAAATAGAAAATTAGTTCAACATCATTGAATTAAAATCCAAACTCCACAAGTGATAAAGCATTCTGAATACAAGTAAAAGGTAAAGAAAGAGAGAAAAAATTGTGTGGCAATCCTTTGTCTCTTCTCCGCTCTAGCCTCGAATCCTTCTTGCCTGTTTCCTTGCTTCAATTCTCCAATAGCTTGATTCAATCTAGGGTTTGTTCTTGTCTTTCTGTCTCTCCACGTATCTTTTCTATCGTTGACGTTCCCTTCCCAAAAATTAGCTATCAGAATCCTTTCCAGCTTCAACTTCTCAGAATAAACTAACTGTCTTTTTCCCGCCCAATTCGCCCCGGCGAATTCAATGCACTAGGGAATCCGCCTTGACAAATTCACCTGACCAAGAATTATAGAAATGCCACAATGATCCAAGTTTTTCTGTTTTAACCATACAAAGCCAGTTCCTACAACACAAACACGGAAACAAGTAAAATGATACTAAATATACTTGAAGATAATAAAGAATTAAGCCCAAAAGATAGTCTATTTGTATGTATATAACCCACTCATCATGTATATCGATGAATTTGTATAGATGTTGGTTTATTTATAGATATTGATGTGTGTTGGGATATAAAACAGGTACAGTTTTTTTGATAAATCCATAAAATAAACAATTTTTTTTAAAATTCAGTATCAGTGACCGCATGCGGTCGCTTATAACTATCAGCGACCGCTGATGGCTTGAGGGTGTTAACGACAACATCAGTTGCTAATGTTAGTCGCTAACACGTGGGTCACATCACCCCTGAGACCCGACTCACGGTGACTCAGCTTAGCGACGGAATTGGTCGCTATAAGGCGATCGCTTATATATCAGTCGCTAATAGTGGTCGCTAGTGTCAACCCAGAACCAGATTATGTGTGACCACTATCAGCGACTGATTGATACACATCTGCGACTGAGTGCGGTCGTTGATAGGTGGTCGCACATAAGACTTTTTCTTGTAGTGATTCCTCTCTAATAGAGCTGTTAAACAGGTTTCTATCCTTTTTCACTCCATTTCGATTTTATATATATTTTTGGTATGTTTGAGTGTTTTAAATAAATTGAAGCACGAGCTACAAAAACCCATCTTGGGGTAAATTTAAATGGTAATTTTAAATTATGAATGTTTATGGATATATTTGTTGATTCGATTATCATTCATTTGATTTTTTGTACGTACATTTTCTTTTAAGGTGATTGATTGTATTCTTACATTCTAGTTCAAGTATCATATTTTATTTTTCTCTAATCATCCGGAAGGAGTCCAAATTGAAGCAGTTAAAAAAATTAGTTTTCAACTCTTTAAGAAGTCATCTCTATTATTTGACATCCGAAATTTAATATTGTGGAGCATAGAAAACTAAAAAAAATTGAATTTGACTAATACGATGTCGTTTGGCCAATTGACCAGCCATACTTAGCGTCTGCAGTTTAATACTACGGATGAGGAATATGTAAAGGAGGGGCATTTAGGACATTTGTCCCGTCCGCAGTATTAAACTGAGGAATACTGGAAACTAATATGCGGATGGGCCCTCTATTTAACCGTTCGATCTTCGGATGGAGGGTCACAATGTGTTGTAAGGATAACCTTAAGTTGACAACGTTGGCTATGGATCGGTCCCCATATATATATATATATATATATATATATAAATAGGTCCAAGGTCCAATCCATCCAACCTATTCGAGTCGCCAAATACATGGTACAAAAAAATAACTACAACTTTATTACTACAATTGTTGCAAAATACAACACACACATATCAGTGTGAGTTTTAATACCAATATGACTCATGTCCCAACCATGGACAACACTCACAATTTGACACTTACATAAAGGGTAAAATAATAACTGCTTTTAGAAATTAAAATCTTTGGGAAGTGCTCAAGGAAACCTTCGTATACATGGGAGGCCATGAATCTAAGTTATGATAGATATCATATGTCCAGAGAATTATCCTGGTCGATCCAATAGACCCCAAAAAAAAAATGAGAAGATTACTATCATGTTGTTCTTCCAATGGTGAGTCTTCGACATATAACTATCTCCACGCTCTCGCAATTGAACATTATGTTTCAACCAAACTCCAAGATCATATAGTAGTGCTCAGAGATATACTCAAAGAAGTGGATGTGCACAACCCTTTCTTATGATAACACGAGGTCAGTATGTCATTAGACATCTTGTATGATAGTGGCAAAACACCCTTCCAAAGTTGGGTTCACCTCACCCTATTTTGTTCACCAAAATTAAATATCAAACGACGATATATATAATTATACACACTTATCTAAAGTTCTCAATACAAATATTATTTCCATACTTTATAATGTGTGGAGAAACTCAATAGCCTATAGACCACCGCTCTCTATTCCCTCGTTATCCCCGTCAACCCAAAACTACACTTTTATTACCCGAAAAGGAATTGAAGAAGCAAAAAGGGTGAGCACAACTAGCTCAAGAAAGAATATCATAACTAAAGATAATTAAATTATCAATAGCCTTCATCAAGAATAAATCGTAGATTTAGAACATATGGTAGATGATAAAACTTTTCAACCATAGTTCATAATGAACGAAAGCAATCCATTAGAAGAGTCAAATAGACCATAAAGTCTATTATCTTCTCCATGTTAAAAGTCCACCAACAATGTTTTAACCCTCGTAACATCAATCAACAGATCTTCGTCCACAATCATGTGAATAACTCATAATCATAATTGTAGTTCTAAATTTCTCTTCTCATCCAAGACAAAGATATTTTTCATCACATGTCTTTTTACCGAAACATCAAAGATCATGGTTATACCAAATCACAGCCCTGCTCATAATCATACTAATAATTCATCTTTCGGCCAAAGATATTCATTATCAGCTTCATCTTTGCACTACATGCCAAAGATATTCAACAACAGTCATCTTTGCACTACACATGCCAAAGATATTCAACAACAGTCATCTTTGCACACACGCCAAAGATATTCAATCAATGTGTCATCTTCAGACCACTACGCAAAAAGATATTCATCAACAATTCATCTTGCACTACAAAGCCAAAGATATTAATATCTCAAAGAAATATATAATCATTTCAAATAATTTATATAAACAATAATTATAACCATGTTGATCAATTCACCTTTGCACTTAAGCTAAAAATATTCAATTATAAATTCAATGGTCATGATCATACCAATCAACAATTCATCTTTGCACCATCGCCAAAGAGAACCCAAAGAGAACCCATAGTCATCATCATACCAATAATCTACCCATCTTTACACTTAAGTCAAAGAGAAATTTCATCACCGGATTATAAAAAAAAATATATATATAATAATAAAAAAAATAATACGATCAACAACCCAGAGTTAATTCAAGAAAGTAAGATTAATAAATCAATGATTTCATAACACCTTAATCCAAATGTTATAAATCACTTAATAATCTATAATCTAATATTATTAATATTACCACAATATTTTAATCATTTCTTAAACTTATAAACAATTTATTTTAATTGTTTACACTTTTTACTAATTAATGCATTTAATCATCCTAAAATGCCAAACTCATAAGATTTCATCACCAATAACCAAAACCTCATCAAAAATCAGATATAGATATATATATAGGATTCCAAGCCATAAAATCCTATTTTTCAATTTTGTTACTTCACATAACATATTTAATTTTATTTACTCATAACTAGTCCATTTTCATGAAAAATACCAAATCAAGACAAAAAATTTTCTTTTTCGGGATTTAGTATAATATAGTCCCATATTGAATATATATTTTTTTCTAATTTTAAAATTCATTTACTATTTTTCATACGGCCAAAATCGCTTAATATTTAGACATTTATCATAAAATTGTACTTTTGTCCAAAAATTCAAAATTTATAGTAATATACGATATTATATAGATGTACTCCCAATAAAAATTTCACCAATTTTGAGTTAACCACAAGGAGTTATAAGGGTTTACTTTTTAAAATAGTCTTTTCTCATAAAATTCATAACTCCTAATCTATACATCCAAAATCGCCATTTTTGGACACAATCAAGAAAAAACTCATCAAATTATCATTTCAAATTTTTCCAGAATTTTTTGAGGGTCGAAAAATTATTAAAAATGAAAAAACATAATAACCCTTAAAATCCCTTTTAAAAAAAAAAAAGATTCGAATCGAATATCTGATGAAAAGTCAAGAAAAACTTGACCGATAATAGCAACTCTCAAAGTATCTAAATACTCACAAAAATACGCGATAATATATAGAGAGAGAAAACTTATTTTTCGTGTGATTTTCAATTCTAACTTAAGCACCTATTTATAGAAAATGCTGTAACGCCAAAAAGGAGACTAAAATAATAAAATAATATTATATTATTTTTTTTTTTTTTCTCTACCACCACCAACTCCATCATTTGACAAAATTCAACCAACCAATCCACCAACACAAAATTGGGCCACAAAATTCAGCACACATTTCAAAAAAAAAAAAAAGGGTCCCACCCAATTTTAATAAAAATTATTTTATTTTTTCAAAACTTCAATAATTCATAAAAAATAGCCCGCTTATCGTAAAAAATATGAATTTTATGTCCATTCCACACCTAAATCGAATTTCAACAACTTGTAGCTTTAAGTTTTTCCAAATTCCAAAAAAAAAATATCCAAATCCACAAACGGATGATTTTTTTTCAACACCTTTTTAAAATTCATAACAAATCATGCGTTAATTTTAACGGCTCAAAATTTGTGGATATATACTCAACTTATATATGTATAAATATCCAAAAAAATCACAACGATCCAACTATTTGATTAAAATTATAACTCACTTAATAAGCTTTTTTTTAAGAAAACCGATTTGAGATTTTTTATATACCTCCAATCCGATAAAAAATATCGATAAAACACCTCAACATTAATTCCTTCATTTATAACCACATAAATAAATCCATCATTTATATCCACATCAAATAAATATTTTTCTTATCATATAAATCAATAATTAATTATTCACAAATAATAATATTACGTAATCACAATAATGACAACCAGCAGCTCCCTGAAAGAAAGAGGGGCTTTCCGATAAGGATTTCTCTCATCATCGGCAAGCAATTAGTGACCAAACCTCTCCTCGATGTAACTTTCTAGACATTGCCAATAATGCTATCTAATAATATTATTCAAATAATATGAATTATCGATCCGATAATGAAAAAATATCGTAAAATGACAATTAAAAAACAACAATAATATAAAATATCAACGCAACAATTATTGAATCAATAAAATAAAATATTGAATAAAGAATTATCGTAATAATTATCGAGTAAAGTGCCTTCACGTAAGAATCAATAATCAAAAAAAAATATCAGCAATAATACCGCGCGCTATACGCGCAACCACGCAGACAGACATCAGTATTTTAACCACGTGTATTCCAACAAGTTGTTAATCTGTGAATAACTACGCCGTTATTTATAAAAACTCAAACTTGTCATTTTCTTCATCCGACAGCTTATTTCGTTATGGGGCCCACAAATGGTCATACCGTCGCATTTAATATTCCTCAACAACAAGAATATTCCACCACCAAACTAATATTCCCCAACAAAATGAGTATTTTATAACCACTGCTTATTTTGAAAATTTTATATATATCACCCTTAACTTTAACTTTTTATCAATTTAACCATTTACCTAATAATAATTATAAGAAAATTGAATACTTTTATTTCATAAATGTTTGGGCTCTTTCTGTTTTGTGGCATTTGGTTGTTCTTTAGGTTACGGTATACCACGTGAATGAGTTTTGCAAATTGGGTGATAACTCGGCCTCAAGTATATCAAAATTGAGTCCGTAAGATGTAACGGCTCTGCGGTGCTATGTGTGTGTTTTTGTGGCATTTGGATGGTCGAGGCGAGTTTTGGGCTCTTTTCAGCTTTTTACCTAAGTTTTAGCGAGTTTTGCAAACTGGGCGATAACTCGGTCTCTGTATATCAAAATTGAGTCACGTAAGTTTTAACGCTTGTCTAATACCTACGCGATGCTATGTGTGTGGCATTTGAACGACCGAGGCGGGTTTTGACCTCTTTTTCGACTTTTTGCCTAAGTGTTTGCGAGTTTTGCAAACTGGGCGATAACTTGGTCTCCGTATATCAAAATCGAGTCACATAAGTTGTAACGCGTGTCTAATACCTATGTGATGCTATGTGTGTGCTTGTGTGGCGTTTGGACGATCGAGGCGGGTTTTGACCTCTTTTTTAACTTTTTGCCTAAGTGTTGACGAGTTTTGCAAACTAGGCGATTACTCGGTCTCCGTATATCAGAATCGAGTCACGTAAGTTGTAACGCGTGTCTAGAACCTACGCGATTCTATGTGTGTGTTTGCGTGGTGTTTGGATGACCGAGGCGGGTTTTGACCTCTTTTTCGACTTTTTGCCTAAGTGTTGGTGAGTTTTGCAAACTAGGCAATAACTCGGTCTTCGTATATTGGAATTGGTTACGGATGATCCCAAGCAACGTGTTCCTTGGTGTGGCGTCAACGATACTACAATTGAAATTAATAAATTGCAAATTACAAAGAATATATAAGAACTAAATACTTATGTTAATACTATATAGGATTATGAAATTACCTATGAGTCCCAACACGACATATAAGCGGCGCCTGGGGGGATTCCCTAGCAAGCCACGTGCTAGTCCCCGCGGAGGCCTACGTCGATCGCCTATGTAGTGAAATACATCAATATATATATATATAAAAACGAATATAATGTCAATACAATAAAAAATAAAAAATAATAAGATGTATACCAACAAAACATGTAATTATACCTGACAATCCAGCTTGATCATCACGCGTAGAATCGCCACGGCCCCCATGACCTGCACGCCCACCATGATCGTCGTGTGGTGTGCACGCCATATGTATGTATACTGTTAAATCATAAAAAAAATATTATTAAACATTCGTAAATACTATATTTGTGTTTAGTAACAAAGAGGATAACATACAGATACAACTAAAAGAATGAAACATAAATAGTAACCTAAAAGGATACAGCATAAATAGTAACCTAAAACAACTAACACCTTATTTAGTAGATTAATATAAGTTGAAGATAATGATTGCACTACTACAAACTATTACATTTGAATACAACTAAAAGGACACAAATAGTACATACTCCTAATCATTTATATCGTCAAAGCCATCAATATCAGAATCGTCATCTTCGAGCAGTAGATCTTCAATATCGTTGTCATCAACATCATCGTCGTCCTCAATGATTTCTTCAATTATATCTACCTCCTCAAGAACATTGTCTTCACTTTCGACAGTGACGACATCATCCTCTTCTTCACTAGACTCACTAATAATTGTCACATTAGCAGGTGTGACACTAGTAGACTCGACTTGTAAAGGTTCATCGTCTAGATGAGGAGCTGTGCCTTGAAAACCATGGGCTTTGGTGGTTATAACTGCATACCATGGGCTTGCAGGAGTCTTAACACTCCGCGCGTAGTACACCTGTGTTGCTTGACTTGCTAAAATAAAAGGCTCGTTTGAGTTTAGTTTTGACTTAACATCAACAGTCACCAGTCCTGAATTTTTATCTACTCTAACTCCATTCTCGCTATCAAACCAATGACAATTGAACCAAACTAACTCTTTATAACCCCAATATTTGAGAATGACAACTTCTAGCAATCGTCCATACTAGTCATCCCAAAGATTATCGTAGCAGCTACCTTTAACCACAACACCAGAATCAAAAGAAGCGACTTCCCCAATATCGCAACACTTAAATCTGTAACCGTTGACAATGCAGCATGTATAAGTATCTATAGATCTTTCAGGGCCGTCGGCTATAAGCTTTAGCCGAATGTCAGCTAACTCATCTATGAGGACCTAATGTACATGAACACAACATATTCTAAAGTTAATTACGTCATAGGATTATGTCTATGATGGTAGATTAGTTGAACTGCAAATCATTTAGACTTACATGATCTTTAAACCATTATACAAATTCTCTATTCCTCAAAGTCTGCAAATCCCCATCCGATATAATCAGATTCGCTTCACGTATCTCAACATCATATTGACTGCAATACAAATATATACTTAATGTGTATGGAAGGAACTTATAGCAGTAACACAAGACATATATAGTTATGGCTACTTACTTAATGTATGGCACTACTTCATTTATGTTGACAAGTGCATACAATGTGGCAGCTGAATACTCACTATCGATCAAGAATCGCCTTTTTCCCCGCCAAATGGTTGTACAAGATGACTAAAGGCCGTTAATTCTCCATTTTCCTCATGAGGGACAGCCTCATTCTGACGTAAGCGATTGTGCCTCATTTGAACATTCAACTCAAAGTACAACGAGCAGAAATTAACAAGTTCCTCCATAACATAACTCTCAGCAATTGACCCCTCTACACGGGCTCTGTTCTTCACCTTTTGCTTTAGACGTTGCATATACCTATGTGTTATATATGCATGTATAAATTAGTAAACAAGAATGCACATTTCAACGTATTAAAAATATTAATGTCATTACCTCTCGAATGGATACATCCATCTATATTACATGGGACCGCCAAACTTAGCTTCGTACGACAAGTGAATAGGAAAATGCTCCATTGAATCAAGAAACGATGGAGGAAAGATGTAAGACCCCAACTTATTATAAATGAAATAAAATTTCCTCTATTTATTATTTTGAAATAGTAAGGGTTGATTTGATTAATGTGGTTAATTATGGGTAAAATGCGCAAATATTTCAAATAAGCAAGTGGTTATAAAATATTCATTGTTGTTGGGAATATTCGTTTGGTCGTGGAATATTCTTACTATCGGGAATATTAAATGCTGACGGTAGCGACCTTATGTGGGCCCCATGTAAAAAGCGATTAGATGAAGAAAACGACAAAGTATAAGTTGTTTATAAATAACGGCGTAGTTGTTACTGTTAATATTGTTGAAATACTCAGTGGTTAAAACACAGTAGCACACAGTATTGCACTAATTATTGATTCTTACATAAGAAGGCACTACTCAATATTGTTATAGTAATTACTGTTCAATATTTTATTTTATTGATTCAATAATTGCTGCGTTGATATTTTATATTATTGTTGTTTTAATAATTGTCACTACAAAATATTTTCCATTATCAAATCAATAATTCATATTATTTGAGTAATATTATTAGATAGTATTATTGGAAATGTCTAGAAAGTTCTGTCTAAGGAGATGTCTGGTCACCTAATTGCGCGCCAGTAAGGAGAAATCCTTATTGGAAAGCCCCCTCTTTTTTGGGAACGGTCTGGTTGTCGATAATGTGATTCTGTAATATTATTTGTGAATAATTAATTATTATGATAAGGAAATATTCATTTTATGTGGATATAGATGGAGAAAATTTTAAAGTGACAATTGTTGAAAAATTGATATTTTATCTTTTCTGATAAAATAATTCATTTAAATATATTATTATATTTTAATAATATAATAATGGCGATATTTTTATAATGAATGTGGGATGTATGAATAAAGGAGGAGGAAGAGTATTTTATTACTTAAAATATTTAAAACATGTTTTGTGTGTTGGTGGACCCCATTTCTTGACTAAAATTTGATTATAGCCTGTAAAACCGTCCGTATGTGGATTTCGGTCAACTTCTGCTTGGAATTTGGAAAAACTTTCTTCTGCAAAGTTGTAGAGAATTAAAATTCCTATGGAATGGATATAAGATTTGAATTTTTCTGATAAAAGAGCTATTTATTATGAATTATTGAAGTTCCGAAGTTCCAGAATAATTAATTTTTGAAGTTTAAAATATTTTAATTAAGAAAAATGTTTTTGTTATTTTTGTGGGGTGGATGGCTGATGATTTTGGTCTAGTGTGGTGTGCGTAGGAATATAATTAGAAAATATTAATATTTTATTAAATTTTCTGGTTTGGAGTTCTAAGCATTTTCCTATAAATAGGGTGCTTAGGTTAGAATTGAAAATCACACCAGAAATAAGTTTTCTCTCTCTATATTATCGAGCGTATTCTTGTGAGTATTTTGATACTTTGAGTGTTGCTATACGGTGCAAGATCCCTTTAGCACTATATCCAGTATTCTAGTCAAAAGTACTGTCTTTTCGAGGTAAGGGATGTTATTTTTTTAATAAATGATATTATTTCTTTCAATATTATTATGCCGAAATATTAGTAAGATTTTTCTTGTGAAATTCTTATCTTTTAGTGTCGGGGTTACTATTCACGTATACGACACTATTCACGTATACGTTATTATTCACGAATACGACACTATTCACAAAAAAATTAAATTTCTGTTTTTTGCCCAAAATATCTATTATGGATACTAGCTTTGATTGTATCCATGTTTTGATCATTCTTGAATTTTACTTCACTATGGTTATTTATGAAGTATTTTTGAACTTGGATTTATTTAAAAGTACGAATCCTTATTATTTGTTCTTTTGTTTTCTTTGGATTAATTTTCTTTAAAATATTTTCATCATCCTCAGTCCTAAATGATGATATTACTGAATATCTTTGGCCTGTAATGCAAAGATGGTTGATTTTCTTATGAATATCTTTGGCCCGTAGTGCAAAGATGTACAGGTATTGAGATGAACATGACCAACTGATGAATATCTTTGGCCTGTAGTGCAAAGATGAATATTTGATTCAAGATGTATATTGATTGATGATACAGGGATAAAATATTGATGATAAACTTTTAAATTCATAGAAGAAAGTAGATTTCATTCTCTACGTAACTCTTTGTTGATCGATTTCACAATCAATGAATACGTGCAAGTATACACGGTCAACAAGTAATAAAGTGAAAGTAGAGTATCATTCCCACGAGAAACTATTTAATAAAAATTACCAAGTACTAATTCTTAACCAAACTAATTTTATTTAAACAATCTCAACTCGTGATTTTTCTAATTAAGAAAACTAAATTAAAATAATTAAAAGAGATTATTCTAAAATAAAGCAAATAAACAAAACTAAGATTTGATTGAATTCAGATAAATAAGGATTAAGACTCCAATATCCCCAATTATGAACTATAAATCAATTATCCAATTATCCCAATTATTATGTCTACTGAATTATTAACAGGAATTCTCAAATGCCAAAAGTCCTTTTCCAAGTGATCAATTGCCTTTTATTTAATCCAGATTAATCTTGCTATATTCCTATGCAAAACAATTGAATTAAACTCTTTTCAATCCCAATTCCTTATGTGTTATATGCGGCAAATAGATATTCTCATACTTTTCACAAACCTAATTATTCATTGTGCAAATAACTAAGTCACATGATATCATGCCCAGTTCTAACCCTAGAATTCCTTTCCCAATTTCTTCTAGAGTAACAAGGTAATTACTGATCAGATAATTAATTAATAAGCATAAGGCAAGATAAACAACTCACTTTCACACAAATAATTGGAATAAATTAAATAATTAATTTATAGCCATAAAGGTTCAATTGAAATATTAATAAAAGAGTTAGTTCATAATTAATGAATTAAAACCAAGAATCCACAATTGAATAGACATTAAATGATAAAAGTATGATAAGAGAAGAGAATAGAATTTGTTGTCAACAAATCTGATGCTCCCCTCTTGCTCTTGCTCTTGATCTTCAATGTTCTTCAATTTGCTTCAATCTTCAATGGCTAATTAAGAACTAGGGTTTAGATTCTAATTTAATGGAGTGTTTAATCTAGTCTAATCTATGTATTCTCTCTTTATTTTATGCCTTACATCATGTATTTATAGGTTACAAGTCCAATTTTTAGCTTAGGAACAAACCCAATCTAATTTGGAGTCAAAAAGGTGTCAAAATTCGCCCAAAAACGCGTCCAAGCCCAACCAACCTCTTCTTCAGCGCCCCAGCACTGGGCACGACGCTAGCACACTGTTCCCCAGCGCCCCGGCGCTGGGCATAGGCCAAAAATGGGTGCCCCGGCGCTGGCCCCTTTTCTGACATTTTCTGCTCCGACGCCCTTTGGAAAAATGGCCATAACATCTTCGTCCAAACTCCGATTTTGATGATTCAAGATGATCCAGAAAGAGGAGAAGTAGATCTATAACTTTCATTCTTTAAAGTTTTCGAAATAAGGTTTGGAGAAATACTCAAATTGGCTCTGAAATGACTGTTGTGTAAATGACAAGCCGAAAACGCGAATCTAGCCACCTCAAACATCGATCCAAGTAACTTTTGTCCCAATTCCTACAAAACAACATAAAACATGCATGAATAGACACAAACACTTAAAATCAACCAAAAGATTAAGCTCAAATGCACTCAATTATAAGTATAAAACTCACTCATCACTCTTCTAATGAATTATTATTCCCGCTACGAATATTGATTTAAAACTTGTTGTCTATTGTATTCTATCAGATTTTTCCCTGTTGAGGACTAACGATAATTTGTTCTATGTTATCTTAGTCATAATATTCTTTACTGGGCTAGCTGAGCTCTTCCTTTTCCTTTTTGTTCCATTTTTCTTCTCAGGAGGCGAGAATGTAGCGAGTACTAGTCGGGGTATGCAATGAAGGTTCTAGAAAGTCATTTTAGTAGTCCTCACTATTTTATAAAATAGTGTATTAATAATTGTAATGAGGACTTATTTGAGTGTTGATATTGTCTAGAAGACAATATTTGTTTTTAAACTCACAGCTTATGTGTTGTCGTATTTTGCACGACAATTTTATTAATAAAGTTGTAGTTGTTTCTATACCATGTATTTGGCGACTCAGAAGGGGTGTTGTATACTTATTTTGGAGGTGTCATAGAAGATCATTTCTAACTTGCACATTATTTCCATTATCTGCTTTTGCATGATATCTATGTCTTTGAGTTGGAGCTCCGTTAAGCATAGATCTCTGAAGAAATTAGAAAGCTCCGTCAGTGCTTCACTCACACATTTCGGTAACAAGTCGATAAATGCCACGGGGATCAACTTCTGCATGAATACATGACAATCATGACTTTTGAGACCCCGAAACTTTAGCTCTTCGACTTTACAACACCTTGATATATTTCAAGCATATCCATCTGGGAGCTTTAGTCCACTGATCCAATTACATATCAATAGCAACTATTCCCTGATCAAAGTATAATCAGCTTTAGGCGTTACCGTCTTACTACCCTCCTGATACAACCATAGATGTTCCCTAATGTTCAATTATACCAAATCAAGCCTCGACTTGTTGTTGTCCTTTGTTCTACCACTTGCATCCAGGACTGTATAAAAAATATTATCAAATATATTCTTCTCAGTATGCAGTGGATCTAAACAATGACGGATGCATAGTGTAGCCCATTTAGGAAGGTCAAAGAACATGGATCTGTGTGTCCAGTTGTGAACCTTCCCGTAACCATAAGCTCGCTCTAATATGTGATTCTTCCCTGGAGGTGGAAATTTCAAGTGAGTAATCCAATTCAACATTACTGTCCCAGAAAGACGGCCAGGTACTTGACGGTTCTCTGTTTTTCGATTGAATTGTCTACTCATCCGTCCATAACGATGTTCAATCGGTAAAAAATGTTTGGAGGTTGCAAAGAAACTCATTTCCACCTTTGTTTGAGCCACATAGCTTTAACTGACCCCATGTACAAGGGATATGACAACGCCCCATGAGTCGACTATCCACTAATTATTCCTAACGCCGGGAAGTCATTTATGGTCCACAGTAAAGTTGCCCTCATGTCAAAGTTCTGTTTAAAAGATACATCATAAGTTTGAACCCCTTTATAACACAACATCTTCAACTCATCAACTAACGGACTGAGATATACATTGATGTCTTTAGAAGGACTCTTATCACCCGAAATTAGTAAAGGCATGAACATGTAGGGATCTTTCATGCACATCGAAGGTGGGAGGTTATACACAACAATAATCACTGGCCAAGTTGAGTAGGGCTTGGTGTAAGGCCCATTAAACGGATTAAACCCATCCGTAGCAAGTCCAAGCCTAACATTGAGAACATCTTCAGCAAACGAGGGGTGATTTTTATCAAAATTTTTCCATTAAAGCCCATCTATTGGGTGCATCAGTTGACCTTCGACTATGTCCCGTGTAGAGTGCCACCTCATATACTCGGCGGTATGTGTTGACATGAACAACCGTTGAAGCCTCGGGGCAATGGGAAAGTAACGTAAGATCTTTCTCTACGACGTTTTTCCCCTTTTCTTCTTACTGCTCATGATTCTACTTGTACCACAAATATACCATGACCTCTTATCTGTATTGACATCACCGTAATACAACATATAGTCATTCTCACAAGCATCAATCTTCTCATACCCTAGATTGAGCCTTTTGACCATTTTCTTCACATCATAGTACGGCTCCGATAACTTATTGTCTACAGGTAAGCACTCCTTCACAATGCTTAATAGTTCATTAAAACCTCTCTCACTATAGTGTAAAAACTTAGTCACGGCAGATAAGACGGTGTTCTTTTCATGCCCGTCATACAGTTGCGTCGCTGCTTCATGCAATAACTCATAGAAACCCTTAGCCCTGTCATTCGGCTCTTGCTCGACGCTACTTCCATCCCTATCTGTATTCCATTGGAAGTATGAACCAGCAACTTCGACTATCATGTTAGTACAGTCAAAGGTTTCGTCACCTCTGGATTCCAGTTCTGATTCATGTTCATCCAACCAGGTTTCCCCATGATAGATCCATGTCGTATAACCCTACTTGAACCCATACGCAAATAAGTCACACATGACATCATTCCTTTCCTTCCACACTTCATTCACACACCTCATACAAGGACATCTGATCTCATCGTCGCTGACTTGCTCAAATGCAAAGTTGAGAAACTGTTCAACCGCACTACGATACTCAGAGCTAAGCCTACTCTTATCAGTGGCTACCCTACGTTCCATCCAACTTCGATCAATAGACATCTCGGATAACTGTCTGCTATATATATGGAAAGTTAGACAAACACAATCAAGTCTCCAAGTTAATGTATATGCAAGCTTATGAGTTTCCTAACTTCATCTCCACCTCTAGAGGGTCAGGCTTCTATCCCATTCCCAGATGTGTCGCCTCACTGATGCCAACAACTTGAACACATCTTTAAATTTTTCAAAAATTTCGGCAGCACCTCCCCATGGTCTTCAAGTACACGAAATAGACTAACATGTCGTAGTCTAAATATGCACCCGAAGAACATCAAGAGATATATACTGACCAAAATTTCAAAAGGTTAATAATATTAGTAAGCGAATAAAGTACTATTAGTTGATTAATAATACTAAGGAGTAAGCAAAATATTATTAAAAGTAATAATATTGGACGAGTTTAGGATAATTGTTGGGTCTCCAACTTTTAGTTTTATTTTGATGATAACAATAATTAGTAAATAAATTAATTAAAAGGGTAGAATCCTCTATATAGGATTTTTATTATAATTGTTTTATTTATCTTAATTACTTTGACCAAAAATATTTTCTAAATATTATTTAATTGATTTTATTGATCTTAATGTTTTAATAAGTTAAATCAATTGGGTCATGCATTGTGGGACAAAAATAATATGTTGATCATCAAATGCTTGTTTGACCGAACTTGAAAAGAAGATAGAGATTTTGATTAAATCATTTTTGTAAAATCCCAAATTTTATGAATAAAGATTTAACTTTCTTGAAATATTTTTTTTCAAAATTATGGTGTGGATTTGAGATAATGTTATAGTTGTGGGTAATATTTATAAATTTTAAAAAGTATGCAGGTTGTTGTATAATATTCGATTGGTTGGGGAATATTCTTTTTTCGGGGAATATCCGTACGACGGTACAATCATTGGTGGACCCCACACCGGAATTATTGTCGGATTGAGAAAACGACAAAAATATTATTATGAAAATAACGGCGAAAGTTTTACTGTTAAAACTGTTGAACTACTCGGTAGTAAAAGTACAGTAATATGCGTGGTTACATAGTAGCATACGGTATTGATTATTGATACTTACGTGAGAAGTCACTCAGTTTTGTTCAATTATTGCTACTGATAATTTTCTGCATATATCTCATATCGTTATTTGATTCAATTATTGTCAATATTTTATATATTATTAAATCAATAATTGAGACGACAAAGTTATTCATATTATTAAATTGCAATATTTACAATGTCAGAAGTTACATCGAGGAGAGGTTTGGTCATCTAATTGCGCTCCAATAAGGAGAAATCCTTATCGAAAAGCCCCCTCTTTCCTGGGAACGACCTGGTTGTTAAATATTGTGAATTATAATATTAATGATGAATAAGTTCGTGTTGATTAAAGATGAAATTGATAGTTCCATTGTGTGGGAATTATTAGTGTTAATAGAAATCGATATTTATTTTGATAATAATTGATGTCTGGAGGTTATATTGACACTCGGGTATTCGGGGCACTTTTTGTGTCGGAGTACAATTCACAGGTTACTATTCACCTGATTACTATTCACTTTAGTATTGTTCACTCGGGTATTCAGGACACTTTTTGTGTCAGAGTACTATTCACGGGTTACTATTCATGGGTTACTATTCACCCAATTACTATTCACCTAAATATTATTCACTCGAGTATTTGGGACACTTTTCGTGTCGGGGTACTATTCACAGGGTACTATTCCTGAAGTACGATTCACCCGAAAAATATATTTCTTTTCGGTCCAAATCATTTTTGATTATAATATTATTCCATGAGAAGATGTGATAATTTTTCAGACAGTTGGTTGAAATTATAATAGTAAATCAATATGGATCGTTGGTTGAAAGCTTTAATAGTAACTTGTCCTTTCGGTTTTCCAAGAGTTACTTGTCCTTTCGGTTTTCCAAGAGTTACTTGTCCTTTCGATTTTCCAAGAGTTACTTGTCCCTTCGATTTTCCAAGAGTTACTTGTCCCTTTGGTTTTCCAAGAGTTACTTGTTTCTTTGGTGTTCCAAGAGTTAATTGCCCCTTCGCAAATAGTAGTTGTCTCTTCAATATTACCAAGAGTCAAATTGACCCTTCGTTAAGACCAAGAGCTACTTTCAATTCTTCTATAAATAGAAGCTTATTCCTTCATTATTTCTTACGAATTCACTGAAACTCTAGAGAGTGAAACTATAGAGAAAAAGAAGAAAAGTATTCTGCTACTTCACTACTCCAGTATTCAATTTTTCTAAGATAAGGGGTATTATTCTTTCGTATTCATGAAGAGAATTATTTTCGTTCAATATTCGTAAGGGGTATTATTTCTTTCGTATTCATGAAGAGAATTATTTTCGTTCAATACTTGTAAGGGGTATTATTTCTTTCGTATTCATGAAGAAAACTTACATTATTCCATTCTTTATTATTACATTGGAATAACAGATATCGCGGACTACCCTATACTTGGTGAAATTCTTACATTATTCCATTCTTTATTATTATGTTGGAATAACTTTGTATATCTAATAGTACACATACATGGTGAAATTCTTACATTATTCCATTCTTTATTATTACATTGGAACATCTGCTTTTGTGCGTTTACGCATAACTTTGGTTCCGATTATTTATTATTCTATTGGAATATATCTCGCATGCATTGCACGCATTTGACTGGTTCCGTTATTTATTATTACATTAGAATAACTTTTTCATGCATCTTGTCTATCATCGCACACCGGTGATTTCTTTTGTTATTCCATTCTTTATTATACTCGGTTGGTTAAAGTTTTTGCTTTTATACTCCATGTAATTAGTGGAATATCCTTGATATTTGCACTTTATCCAGTATCTTTTCATGAAAATATTCTTCTAAGCATTCTTGAGTTTTACCCCACAAAGCAGTATCATGTTGACAATTTGGACGTTATTGATTCCTGGATAAATTAATTCTTGAACTTGTTTTATTGAATTCTTATATTATTGTCATCATCCTCATGATTATATTATGTTGAAAGTCATACGTGGCACTGTAGTGCATAGATGGACTTGGTATGATTATGACCGAGGGGATTATCGGTATAATCATGACCGTAATGTTACAAATGATATGGAAAAAGTCCTCATTGGCCCGTAGTGCATTGATGGACAGTTTTTGGTATGATTATAGCTATGGATTCTCTTCCGTCAAGGGTGCAAAGATGAATTGTTTTATGGCATGATCATGACCATTGATGAATACACGAATATCATTGGCTCGTAGTGCATGGATAATTTGTGGTTGTGATACTAATGAATATCCTTGGCCGTAGTGCAGGGATGATGTGGATTATATATTAAGCTGAGTCCCAACGATAAAAGTGATGAAAAACCTTTTAAATTATAGAAGATAGTAGATTTTATTCTCTACTTGACTCTTTTAATGGATTGCTTGTTCCGCCGCAGTTAAACTTGATGTTTGTTATATTGTATTAGTTTAACACTGTTAAAGGCTAATGATACTTTATTCTGCATTATCTTAGTCATAATATTTCTTACTGGGCTAGTTGAGCTCACCCTTTTGCTTTCATTGTTCTCTTGAGGAAATGAGAGCGTGGCGAGGGGACTAGTCGGGGAGCGGAGTGGCGGTCGATTGATAGCATTAGTAGTCCTCACTATTCTATGAAATAGTGTGTTAATAAATGTATTGAGGACTTATTTTGAGTTTGAATCATCTAGAAGACAATATTTGTATTAAAACTCACATTTCATGTTGTATATTTAAGATTGCATTTGTATTCTGTACCATGTATTTGGCGACTCAGAATAGGTGATGTATACCTATTTTGGGGGCGTCATAGTTGGTATCAAAGCTTAGGGATATGATCCCTGGCTGATGTGACGCCCCCAAATCCGGGTTACCTGACCCCTTAGTTTAGTGTTCACGATCCACAATATAATAGCATCTAACTACCCATTCATATATGAATAGTAATTCATACCACATTAACATATGTTCTTAATACATTAATCCCAGGTCCGCTATCCTTAACATTACAAACATACCCCTTAGATAACAAAAAGGGTTTACAATACAACATAAATATAATAATGTTCAACATAACTAATTTATAACTATGCCTTTGCCTTTATCCTTCGCAGCACCTCCTGCAACTTCGTCCCTAGCTGAAAAGTTTTATTTAGCAAGGGTGAGCAACTAATTTGCCCCGCAAGTTAAGGCATACAATAAATGTATAAGAATTCAAAACAACAGACTATCTATTTTGATAGAATGAAACCAAAGTTCGGGGAACTTTGAAATAGCTGAACAAATCGTTATTCAATAACAAGTCTTCTCGTATTCTATACAACACAATAATTCAATGATGAAAGAGTACAACGCTTTCAAAGTTTCTACGATATTCTAATGAATAATCAAGAATCAGTTCTACGAAATAGCAAAGTGGAATATTTTCCAAATTTATGTTGAGTGATCACACAAGATCTTGAACTTATCTTCTCGGGTAGATATCAAAGATTGACTTTGATATATACTCAGGTGTATCAGATAACCATAAAGATTAAATCATACCCCTCTGTAAGTACTTAGAGCCGGCCAACTCCTTGTACCCTATATTATGCATAATACTTAAATCGCACGCAAAGATCGAATATACGATAAAAAATATTCCCTTTATAAAAGGTTGTTCTTCTCAGTCTCAAAATCAAGATTTTGATTTAACAATGAAATACTATGATTTTAAATTCTATTTGTTTCTCTTTTCTTCTCTTCTCAAACCTATCAATTTTTCTTTTTCGATCTAGCCGAAAGAACTGGCATTGATCTATCAATAATAATTAAATTCTCTTCTCTTCTCTTCTCTTCTCGAACCTATCAAGTTCTAACAAATGTTTGTCTAACTAGAATAATTGGCTAAGACATTTCTCAACATAATTTGATAATAAACAAGAATTATCTGTACTGTCAGTACTAGCTTTTACAAATATGAATATCCAACAACAGTAATTCTACAAATATATATTTCCTGAATCAGTAATTCAATTTGAATTATTAAACATGCACTAACTGCGAATAATCAACAATAAATCCCTGGACGTGGTATAATTAGCAATAATTAACCACTATAATAATTGAATGAATATAACTCAAGGTTGAGTTAGGGAACTTGCCTGATTCGTTGACTACTGCTACGCAATTTAAGTTAACTTCTTTTGTAAGACCTATCATTAATAAGATTGGTCTTTTAATCAGCATATCACACTTTGTATCATAATACAATTACTTTATCAATCAATTATCTAACACTTAATCACATAATTAAATATTAGATAACACCTTACAACATTAGCATTATTATCATCTTTTGATAATTCTTTAATCACTATATCATATACATTATGATTTAACACTTACCTTTTCATTTCATAAGTTAATCTTTAACATCTAATAAGTCAAATACGAATCCAGCAACCTGGATTCTACGTCTAGCAACTAAATTGCCAACTCAGCAACCTGAATTCCAAATCCAGCAATTTAAACTGCAATCCAGCAAGCTGGATTCAACATATTTTCAATTCAGTAAACTGTTTTTCAATCTAGCAAACTGAATTCATAAATTATTCAATCCAGCAAGCTGGATTCCATATCCTTTTCACAAAAATACCAAATCAACTTATTATTTTTCTATCCTTTGTCCAAACATATATACATATATTTCATACACAGAAAGTATTTTTCCATAATTTTCCAACCTCCTTTAGTATTTTTCAAAAATCATTTCTAGTGTGTAGCTTAAGAATTTAGCCCCGTCATGCTCAACTCTAGAAATCCCCATCTCTTGACACAATCATATATGTGTTAACATGAGCCTCCAGTTTAAATTTTGTGGTCATCGGAGTTATAGAACTCCGGTTATATCTGTTTTCGTCAGAAAATCACAAAAATTGAAATGGTCATAACTTGGTCATTTTAAGTCGGAATGAGCTCATTTTTTGACAGCATGTACTTTATACCATATATTTTCATGTCCCAAAAGTCCGGAATTTATCTCACAAACTAAGTGGCCAAAACAGCCCTTTTAAAATTTTGGATAGTTTACTTTTGTCCTTTAGCAGTTTTGGAGTCCTTTACTAAAACTTAAATAAAATGAAATCTATAACTCCAATTAACGATCCGTCAATTTTTTTGGATTCGTATCTTTCCGATCTACAATTTGCATCTATCACAATCAATATTTGGATAGGTTAAGCTCCCGAAAATTAACCCGGAAGTGGCTGGTCAAAACTGTTATTCTAACAGTTTTCTTAGCTTTGAGTAGTTTGGGATAAATTCCATAACTTGCTCAATATTCAACCTAATTGAGTGATTCCAAAGGGGTTTTATCCTTCATACATAGATCTAGCATCCCAAGAATATAAATCACAAATATCCATCATAGATTTCAAAAATCAAAAGCTAGATCATACTTTGAAGTTTAAGCTTTCCAGAAAATTCTATTTTTCTATTCCTTTTGATTTCAACCAAATCAACACCCAATAAGGGTAGATCTACACACAAAACACTCATCAACATGTATATACATGGTTTTTGAGTTTAGAACTATAGATTCAAGGTTTGATTTACAGCAATCAAAAATTACATAAACAAAAAGGGGTTTATACCTTTGCTTGATTTTCTTTCTCCTTAAAAAATATGAGATGGATCTTGGGTGTATGAAGATCAAAGTCTTCTCTTCTCCTTCTCCTCTTGGAGCTGCTGAATGGTAGCTCTCTCTCTCTCTCTTCTCTCTCTCTTTCTTTCTTTGTTTATATTAGAAAATAAGATGAAAAGAAAAAGATAAGACTTAGATTTCGATTGTTGGAAAAGTAAGTATAGATATATTTGGTATATCTATCCCTAATCTACTAACATATCTATCTCTTCTCTCTCCCACTCAATTACCAAGTTGTTGCTTGCAAGTTTGAACAAATATGTTGGCAAAATAAAAAGATGACACATAAGAGGAGTAGGTAGGAGTTGTTCACCAACTAAAGTAGGCAATCATTACATTCTTCCCCCCTCCTTTTTCCTCTCTAATAACCGGCCATGTGGCCTTATTATGCTCCCAATTTTGCTTTCTTTTTATCTCTTATTTAGCATACATAAGGTCCATAATACCCCCTCTCAATTGGGCTAAAAGTTGGGCCACTCAATTAATGTATTGCTTGGCCTCTAACCAATTTCATTGGGCCAACACTTGGGCTATAAAATTTACATAGTGCCATACCTTAATTCTTATCCAACCCAAATCATTTAATTAGGGTTTTCATTTCCTCAATTATAACATAAATTCTTACTCATGTACATTTATTTCCTTAACCCAATTAGACTTGCTATAATTAGGTTATAAAATTAATTAACCGAGATATATAAAATAAATCCTTAGAATTAATATATACTTTATATACTAATATTCTCCTGTATCATAACCCTTAGGTTATTTAATTTTCATTCCTAATTTCTAATTAGGTTACCTTAGCTTCTCTTATTAAAATTGCAATTTTCATTGAATCCTATCTCGATCTTAGGGTTAGGGTTTCTAAAGTCATTAAAACAACTCTCACTGTAATTTCTTAGTCAATACACAAATTGACTAATTCTCGATACCCGTATCACGGATACACAATACAATATTAATAGTCAATGTCAATATTAAATAAAAAAAAAGTTATTCGTGAAATTTGGATTATTTGAAATCTCGGGTTATCACAGCTAAGATGTGAGATAAGAACTAGGAGGGGAGAGACGGGGAATTCTTTCGCTAGTACGACCTACCTAAATTTATTTGGTATTTAATTGGTCGGTCAGAGTATATGGATAATATATGATATGTTAATTAACCCTTGTTTTGTGGCAGTATTTGAAAATGACATCCGACAATGTTGAGAATAGCCATGGAGCACAGGAGACCGTTGAGTCTCCACAGATCAATAATCAGGATAATGTGCATCAGGAAGGCAACAATCCTCATGCAAACAAAAACACTGACCAAATGATGAATGATGGAATGTTCAGAGGCTTTATGCAATTTATGCAACATCAGGCAAGAGCGGCTCCTGTCCAAAATGCGGGTGAAAACACCTGGCGGTGACTCGGACGTGTCCACCGCTAAGCGATTCAAGGAGCTGGGACCACCGAGTTTTTGGGAAAACCAGAACCACTTAAGCGCGTAGACGTGGTTAAAGCGCAGATCACCAAGATATTTGATGTCTTGGGATGCTCCAGAGCAAAAGGTTCCTTTGCCACCTTCATGTCATGAAAGCATGAGGAGGTGATTCTTGGTGGGAATATGTAAAGCGTACTCAACCTGCCGCACTGAAGTTGACTTGGGAAAAGTTTCAAGAATTATTCAACGACAAGTACTTTCCCGAAAGTATTCGTCACATGAAAGAGGTAGAGTTCATCAAGCTGGAGCAAAACAACATGACCGTGTCGCAGTACGAAGCCAAGTTTGTCGAGTTGTCCCGATTTGTATCCCATTTGGTTGATAATGAGGAGAGAATGACGCGAATGTTTTTAAGAGGTTTAAAACCCGAGATACGACAATATCTTAACTCTCATAAACTGTGTTTGTATTCAGATGTTGTTAATATGGCTCAGTTATTGGAGCGCAATAATGAGTCAACCCAACCAAAAGAGAGCAGCTGGAAAAATGATAATACCAGTGATAGCAGTCATCGAAGCGATGACAATAAGCGTGGAGGGAATCAACATGCCAAAAATGGTAACCACTTCGGTGGAAATCATGGCCAAAACAATAAGAATGGATATTTCAAGAAGAGGAGATTCAACAATGATGGAAAGACGTCAGCATCAGCACCTGTTGTTAAGGAAGAAGAACGACCACCAGTCGTATGTTACAAATGTGGAGGGGAAGGACACGTAAGTCCAAAATGTATGATGCAGTCCAAATCATGTTACAATTGTGGAAAAGAAGGTCACCTAGCCCGCTTTTGTCGTGCACTAAAGTTAAGTCCAGCTGGGACGGTGGCACCAAAGGTGGATACGGACAAAACAAAGTCGGTGGTTTTGGGAAGAGCGTTTTTTGTGAATTCTCACAAAGAGAGTAACCCGAACGAAGTTAGCACGAGTTAGTTAATTATAAATTTTTGCGAAGTCTATACCTTGTTAGATACCGGTTCTACCCATTCTTTTATCTCTCTTGCTTGCGCTCAACGTTTAAATTTGACTCCGGAGATATTAGACTTTGACTTGTCGATTGAAACTTCGTTAGTAGAAACCTTCGTTACCTCCACTGTTTATAAATCTTGTTTGATTCAAATCGACACTTTCATGTTACCTGTCGATCTTATCTCTTTGAAAATACTTGCCTTTGATGTAATTTTAGGAATCAATTGGTTAACTACTCATCATGCTTTTCGTAAGGTCGTTAGCTTTTATATTCCTAAGCAACCTGTTATGCGAATTCAAGTAACCAAACCACTAAAGTTAATCACTGTTATATCAAGCCATAGGTAAAGAGCCCCGAGCCTTTCGTTGGTAACTTCCTTGTGTGGAATGCACCGAAGCCGAACTTTTCGTAGGGGACACTGTGAATGACGGTGTCAAGTTAATAGGTATCAATGTGACGTGCTATCCAAGTCTTGGATGAGGGTCACAATTTTGAATGATATTTCTATCTTTAATAAATTTCTTGACGTATTTCTGAAGACTTCTTGGCCTACCCCAGAGCGTGAAATCGAATTTTGTACTGACCCCAGTACAAAACCCATTTCTAAAACCCTTAAATATTTCTTCAACCAAAACGAACGTATAATGCGCCAAAGACGTTGGCTCGAGCCGTTGAAGATTACGATCGTACCATTCAATACCATCGTGGAAAAGTGAATGTGGTAGCTGACGTGTTGAGTAGAAGATCGTATGCATTTACGAGTGTGAATATATGAACCTACGTGAAGATAACGAATATATGATTAGAACCGACTTTAGTCGATAATGTTAAAGTTGCTAAAGCTACAGACCCGGAGCTGATGAATACAAAGAATAAGGTTCAAGAGGGCGTTATTTTAAAAGCAAGAGTTGCTGAAGAGGGGAAATCTCAACCCTCGATTTAATTGGCCCATTTAAAATCCTCGATCGAGTAGGAACTGTGGCTTATAGACTTGTTTTATCGCCAAGTATGTCACGTGTTCATAACGTTTTTAACGTATCGATGCTACGTAAATATGTGGACGACCCGAACCACATTATTAATTTAGAACCGGACGAGATAGCGGATAATTTAACGTATGAAGATGTACCTTTCAAAATCTTGAAATATATTTTACGCTCAAAGGTTATACATCAAGAGTTAGAATCTGACGAAGTGTCCTCATTTGTTCGGCATACCAGGTACGTACGTAAATTTCGAGGACGAAATTTCATAAGGAGGGGAGATTGTAAAATCCCAAATTTTACGAATAAAGATTTAATTTTCTTGAAATATTTTTTTTCAAAATTATGGTGTGAATTTGAGATAATGTTATAGTTGTGGGTAATATTTATAAATTTTGAAAAAGTATGCAGGTTGTTGTATAATATTCGATTGGTCGGGGAATATTCTTTTTGTTGGGGAATATC
This sequence comes from Panax quinquefolius, assembly GCA_020205615.1. Lineage (NCBI taxonomy): Eukaryota > Viridiplantae > Streptophyta > Magnoliopsida > Apiales > Araliaceae > Panax > Panax quinquefolius. Next base: position 26,855,840 of record CM035158.1, read on the forward strand.
TGTAGGACGGTACAATCATTGGTGGACCCCACAACGGAATTATTGTCGGATTGAGAAAATGACAAAAATATTTTTATTAAAATAACGGCAGAAGTTTTACCATTAAAACTGTTGAACTACTCGGTAGTAAAACTACAGTAATATGTGTGATTGTATAGTAGCACACGGTATTAATTATTGATGCTTACGTGAGAAGTCACTCAGTTTTGTTCAATTATTGCTATAGTAATTGCTGTATAATATCTCACGTTATTTGATTCAATTATTGTCAATATTTTATATATTATTAAATAAATAATTGAGACGACAAAGTTATTCATATTATTAAATTGCAATATTTACAATGTCTAGAAGTTCTGTCAATCTAATTGCACGCCAATATGGAGAAATCCTTATCGAAAATCCCCCTCTTTCCTGGGAACGACCTGGTTGTTAAATATTGTGAATTATAATATTAATGATGAATAAGTTCGTGTTGATTAAAGATGAAATTGATAGTTCCATTGTGTGGGAATTATTAATGTTAGTAGAAATTGATATTTATTTCGATAATAATTGATGTCTTGAGGTTATATTGACACTCGGGTATTCGGGGCACTTTTTGTGTCAGAGTACTATTCTCGGGTTACTATTCACGTGTTATTATTCACCCGGTTACTATTCACTCTAGTATTGTTCACTCGGGTATACGGGACACTTCTCGTGTCAGAGTTCTATTCACAGGTTACTATTAACCCAATTACTATTCATTCGAATATTATTCACTCGGGTATTTTGGACACTTTTTGTGTTGGGGTACTATTCACGGAGTATTATTCCCAAAGTACTATTCATGGGGTACTATTCACACGAAAAATATATTTCTTTTCGGTCCAAATCATTTTTGAGTACAATATTATTTCATGAGAAGATGTGATAATTTTTCAGACAGTTGGTTGAAATTATAATAGCAAATCAATATGGATCGTTGGTTTAAAGTTTTAATAGTAACTTGTCCTTTAGGTTTTCCAAGAATTACTTGTCCTTTCAGTTTTCCAAGAGTTACTTGTCCTTTCGATTTTCCAAGAGTTACTTGTCCTTTCGGTTTTCCAAGAGTTACTTGTCCCTTCGGTTTTCCAAGAGTTACTTGTCTATTCGGTGTTCCAAGAGTTAATTGCGCCTTCGCAAATAGTAGTTGTCTCTTCAATATTACCAAGAGTCGTTTTGACCCTTCATTAAGACCAAGAGCTACTTTTAATTCTTCTATAAATAGAAGCTTATTCTTTCATTATTTCTTACGAATTTCCTGAAACTCTAGATAGAGAAACTATAGAGAGAAAGAAGAAAAGTATTCTGCTACTTCACTACTCCAGTATTCAGTTTTTCTAAGGTAAGGGGTATTATTCTTTCGTATTCATGAAGAGAATTATTTTTGTTCAATATTCATAAGGGGTATTATTTCTTTCGTATTCATGAAGAGAATTATTTTCTTTCAATACTTGTAAGGGGTATTATTTCTTTTCGTATTCATGAAGAGAACTTACGTTATTCCATTCTTTATTATTACATTAGAATAACTTTGTATCTGTGAGACTACCCTATACTTGGTGAAATTCTACATTATTCCATTCTTTATTATTATGTTGGAATAACTTGTATACATGAAGTATACACATACATGGTGAAATTTTTCTGTTATTCAATTCATTATTATTACATTTGGAACATCATGCGTTTCATGCGTTTATGCATGATTTTGGTTCCGTTATTTATTATTTTGTTGGAATATATATGTGCATTGCATTGCACGTGATTCGGTTCGATGATTATTTATTATTACATTGGAATAACACATGCATGTGGTCTATCGCATGCCTGGTGATTTCTTTTGTTATTCCATTCTTTATTATACTCAGTTGATTAATGTTTTGGCTTTTATACTCAATGAAATTATTGGAATATCCATGATATTTGCGCTTCATCTAGTATCTTTTCATAGAAATATTCTTCTGAGCATTCTTGAGTTTTACCCCACAAAACAGTATCATGTTGACAATTTGGACGTTATTGGTTCCTGGATAAATTAATTCTTGAACTTGTTTTATTGAATTCTTATATTATTGTCATCATCCTCATGATTATATTATGTTGAAAGTCATCTGTGACCTATAGTGCATAGATGGACTTGGTATGATTATGACCAGGGATTATTTGGTATAATCATGACCGTAATGTTACAAATGATATGGAAAAAGTCCTCATTGGCCCGTAGTGCATTGATGGACAATTTTTGGTATAATTATGGCTATGGATTCCCTTCGGCCAAGGGTGCAAAGATGAATTGTTTTATGGCATGATCATGACCACTGATGAATACACGAATATCCTTGGCCCTAGTGCATGGATAATTTGTGGTTGTGATACTAATGAATATCCTTGGCCGTAGTGCAGGAATGATGTGGATTATATATTAAGCTGAGTCCCAGCGATAAAAGTGATGAAAAATCTTTTTAATCATAGAAGATAGTAGACTTTATTCTCTACTTGACTCTTTTAATGGATTGCTTGTTCTGCTGCAGTTAAACTTGATGTTTGTTATATATTGTATCAGTTTAACACTGTTAAAGGCTAATGATAATTTATTCTGCATTATCTTAGTCATAATATTTCTTACTGGGCTAGTTGAGCTCACCCTTTTGCTTTCATTGTTCTCTTCAGGAAATGAGAACGTAGCAGGGACTAGTCGGGGAATGAAGTGACGGTCCAGATGATAGCATTAGTAGTCTTCATTATTCTATGAAATAGTGTGTTAATAAATGTATCGAGGACTTATTTTGAGTTTGAATACTGTCTAGAAGACAATATTTGTATTAAAACTCACAGCTCATGTTGTATATTTAAGTTTGTATTTGTATTCTGTATCATGTATTTGGCAACTCAGAATAGGTGATGTATACCTATTTTGGGGGCGTCACAATTTTTGACATGTGGACATTTTATATTTATTCTCAAATTAATTTTAATATTTAAAGATTTCAAAATTTGTTTTAAGTTATTTTAAAATGAAGAAAAATTATTTTATTGCTTATATATATATATATATATATATATATTTATAAGTTATATATATATATAACTTATAAATATATTATATAAATCTTATATATCTATATATATAAACCGTTTATATTATATATGTTAAACAGTATAATCTATGCATGCATTAATAAACATACAAGTTGGCAAATTTAAAATATATTATATATATAAAGAATACACACATGCTTATATCATATTACAAACGTGAATGTATTAAATATATAGCAGTATGTATAAGTGACATTCTTTCTTGGACAAACAAAACCATGTGCATGTGCTGGCAAGTTTTAGTGACAAAAATTTTGGGACACACCAATTTGATGTGCAACCGAACATGTGGGAAAAGTGGCTTAAAAAAAACATGTGTTGGTCAAATTATGTATTAAAATTTAAATGATAAGTGAATTGAAAGCATTAATTGCACCAAAGTTGTTTAATATACATTTATAACATATATACATTAAATGTGTGTGTGTTAAAATATATATATATAACGTGTGTGGGTGTTTAAATTATAAATAAGTAGTCATTAATTGCATATATGTTATTAGTATATATAATATTATAACAATTAATGCATGCATGACATATAATGTGTATATGGTTAACATGAACAATCAATGCATGCATTATATAAATCTTACATGATTATAATGCATATGCTTACTTTTTGTTTAAAAAAGGAAAAACCGAATGGAGGGAGTATAAGTTATAATGATTGCAAGCATACATATAATAATTTAATATATAATCAATGCATATACTTTAACTATATAATTAATGCATGCATGTGATTCCACCTTTTGTTAAAATCGTGTGTGCAAAGTGACTTCCTTTTGGGACAAAAACCGTGTAATGCTTGCTGGCATTTTGATTAAAAATACATGGTCAAAATATTAAATGCTATGTTGATGAAGTGGTGTCTGGACGGTTTTTGTTCTTCTTCCGCGTGAAATTATTTTTGATCTGGTCCGTTAATTTCAAATTTTATTGATCAAAATCGTACATTTAAAATCAAATTTTCAAAATTACAATTTTACCCCTAACCTCAAAAATCTATAAATAGGAGGCTTTTCTTTCATTTCCAATTTGTCAATTCACTTGAAAAGAAAAACTTATTCTTCTCCCACATACTCTCTCTAAAAAGCTTTCTCTCTCCTCTTACAAAAGTTTTGATTATTTGAGAAGAGGAAATTGTTCTTAAGCATATTGAGATAAGTTGTTTGATTTATTTTATTTGAATTATCTCTTGCTTATTTATATTTATAGATATACGAATATAAATTGGAATACACAATTCTATATATCTATATTTCATTTATTTATCAAATAAAAAGATACTTGGCGCTGCGTAAGGCTATCTTGAGAATACACCTCTACGGAGAGGAATTCGAACCGTACGATTCCTAATAGTCTTCAGTAACCTTTTATTGATATTATTTATATAAATATCGTAAAATAGATATGACACTTGATAGCTCAAAATGACACTGAGATACTGTTTCAAAAAGAGTAGTCATCCGAGCTGGATTTGAGAAACATAGTGATCTATTGAAAATATTTATATAAATATCAATTGTGAAATTATAAATTTTGACGTACTTAGGCAGCCGTGAGGTTATTACGGAGATATACCTCTACCAAGAGGAATTCGAACCGCATACGGTTCCTTATATAGTATTAAGTGACATTATCTATAAAAGTTCACATAATAGATAAAATATTCTTATATATTATTTGAGTTAAACAAATATATTTGTTATATCAAGTATTATGGCGATTTATTTATTATACTTGATATATCTGTCATCACAAGTATTTGTTCATAAATTTATTTATTCATAAAATACTTGTTGCATAATATAAAAGTTATTTAAACTTTTATTTCACAAACTTAAGTGAATATATCTCGCTTAAAAAAAGCATATTTGATTCAAAACTCAAAATAACTTATTTGTTTACTCGAAGCATTTTCTCTCTATAAGTTATTTAAATTTAAAGTAACTTTTCTTTAATCCATAAAGAATAAATAAATTCTTTATAAATTTGCATTAAATTATATATCTTAAGCTAAATGCAGCATTTTTGAGTAAAAGCTAAAATTGATCTATTTGCTTATTCAAGAAGCACTTTTCACATAAAATATAAAAGTTATTTAAACTTTTATAACAGAGCATAATTTTCATAGTTGCTTACACAGAAGCACTATTTGATCAAAGCATAAATTACTATCTGCTTACTAAGAAGCACAATTTCTCAAGTATAAAAGTCTTTGAACTTTTATAAATATATTTGCTCTCTAATTGATATCTACTTATTTGAGAACCATTAATATGTACTAAATTATATCGGCTTATTTAAGAAGCATCCATCTGTACTAAATTCTTATTTGCTTATTTAAGAAGCATCAATCTGTACTAAATTCTTATCTGCTTATTTGAGAAGAAAATTGTTGTAAAATCATTTGTAAAAAGAGAAAATATTAGAGTTAGTTTATTTTATGTACTGTGAGAAAGGCGAGTAATTCTTCTATTGATTTTTTATGAATAAAGATTTAAATTTCTCGAAAATTTTTTTTGAATATTATGGTGTGGATTTGATATAATGTTATAGTTGTGGTAATATTATAATTATTATTTTTAAAGTGTAAAATAAATAAAATTTTTTGAATATTTGTGGATTTAATATAAATGTTATAGTTATATAATATTTATTATTTGATTAGGGTTATAATATTGATTGGTCGGGAATAATTTTTGGGGGAATATTAAATGCGGCACACAATCATTAGTGGACCCCCAGCGGAATTATTGTCGGATTGATTGAAAAGCGACAAAAATATTTTTTTATGAAAATAACGGTGGAAGTTTTTTTGTTATTATCTTGTTGAACTACTCGGTAGTAAAAAATGCGATGTGGCGCGTGGTTGCATAGTAGCACACGGTATTGATTATTGATGCTTACGTGAGAAGTCACTCAGTTTTGTTCAATTATTGCTTCAGTAATTGTTGCATAGTATCTCACGTTATTTGATTCAATTATTATCGATATTTTATATATTATTAAATCAATAATTGAGATGACAGAGTTATTAATATTATTATTTGCAATATTAACGATGTCTAGAAGTTACGCGAGGAGAGGTTTGGTCACCTAATTTGCGCATGATAGGGAGAAATCCTTATTGGAAAGCCCTCTCTCACAGGAGGCGACACAGTCGATTAATAGTGTGAATTATAATAATGATGATGAAGTTTTGTTTTATTTATTATTATTAATGTAATAAAAAGAAAAATTTTTTTATATAAAATAGAATACTTTTATAAAGTTATATTGTTTTATTAGTTATATATTAGAATATATTATATTATATTATGCATAGTATATTTTTTGCATAGTAAAATCTTTTTATATAAAGCAGAATACTTTTTATAAAGTTATTTATTTTATTAAACAATAATTAGAATATATTATATTTTATTATGCATAGTGTTTTTATATAATTTTATAGTAGTTTGAATATATAGTAAAATTTTTTATATATAAATAAAATAGAATACTTTTATAATGCATAGTTTTAAGCATATATTTATTATATATATAAATTTATATAAATATAGAATTTTTTATAAAGTTATTTATTTTATTATTATAAATATATAATATATTATTTATATTTTATTTATAAACCAATAATGAATAATAGTCGTTTAAAAAGTAAAAATTCGATCTAGTTTAGTTAAATGAATTGATTTCTTATTAGATCCATTCTTACTATAAATAGAAGCTCATTCCTTCATTATTTCTTACGAATTTCTTTGAAACTCTAGAGAGAGAAACTAGAGAAAGAAAATTCTTCTTCTATAATCTTGGCGTATTTCTTTAGAGTTTAAGAAAGCTTTGAGCGTAGTGCAAGTTTTTCTTCAATATATATATAGCCCTTCTTAATTTTATACTCTTCTTTTTATAAGGTAAGGATATTATTTTTGTATTATTTTCTTTTATTCATAAGAGAATTCATAGAGAACTTACATTATTCCATTCTTTATTATTTATTGGAATAACTTTTATATCATGAAATTTATCTATACTTGGTGAAATTCTTACATTATTCCATTCTTTATTATTATGTTGGAATAACTTTTTATATATGAATCTAGCATACATTGGTGAAAATTATTATTATTATTCCATTCTTTATTATTATTGGAATAACTTTATTATTATGTCAATATTACATATATGTGAAATTGATTTATTATTCATTCTTTATTATTATTGGAATATCATTATACATATTGACACATTTTTTCTTTTATTATACATTGGAATATCTTTATCGGAATGGAATATCACGTATGCGTATTTATTGACACACTGTTCCATTATTTATTATTACTGTTGGGAATATTCATATATTCTATGCATTGCATGGTGATTACATTTTATTATTCTTTATTATTACATTGGAATATCATCATCATTATTATTCGTTTGACGATGATTTTTGATTATTATATTATTATTATTACATTGGAATAACATGCATGCTATATCTATCGCATGCATGGTGATTTCTTTTGTTATTCCATTCTTTATTATACTCGGTTGGTTAAAGTTTTGACTTATATACTCCATGAAATTAGTGGAATATCCTTGATATTTGCGCTTCATCGATATCTTTTCATGGAAATATTCTTGAGCATTCTTGAATTTTACTCTACAAAGAAGTATCATGTTGACAATTTGGGCGTTATTAGTTCTGGATAAATTAATTCTTGAACTTGTTTTATTGAATTCTTATATCATTGTCATCATCCTCATGTTTATATTATTTTGTTGAAAGTCATATGTGGCTTTTGTAGTGCATAGATGGACTTGGTATGATTATGACGAGGGATTATTCGGTATAATCATGGCCGTAATGTTACAAATGATGTGGAAAAAAGTCTCGTTGTTGGCGTAGTGCATTGATGGGCGTTTTTGGTATGATTATGGCTATGGATTCTCTTGACCAAGGGTGCAAAGATGAATTGTTTTTATGGCATGATCATGACCATTGATGAATACACGAATATCCTTGGCGCGTAGTGCATGGATAATTTGTGGTCGTGATCTTAATGAATATATCTTGGTAGTAGTGTGGGGATGGGGATGATGTGGATTATTTATTAATTTGAGTCTCGGTGATAAAAGTGATGAAAAACCTTTTAAATCATAAAAGATAGTAGATTTTATTCTCTACTTGACTCTTTTAATGGATTGCTTGTTAGCATGCTTGATTAAACTTGATGTTTATTATATTTTATCGGTTTAACATTGTTGAAGACTAATGATAATTTATTTACGCATTATCTTAGTCATAATATTTCTTCTTGGGCTAGTTGAGCTCACCCTTTTCTTTCTTTTTTCTCTTGAGGAAATGAGAGCGTGGATTTGGGACTAGTCGGGGAGCGGAGTGATGGTCGAGATGATAGCATTAGTAGTCCTCACTATTACATTAAATAGTGTGATAATAAATGTAATGAGGACTCTCAATTTGAGTGTGGATATTGTCTAGATGACAATATTTGTATTAAAACTCTCTCTATGTTTATGATTTTTATTTGTAGTATTTTACACGACGTTGTTGTATAATTAAGTTGTATTTGTATTTTTGTACCATGTATTTGGCGACTCAAGATGGGTGATGTATACCTATTTTGGGGGCGTCACAGTTAGTATCAAAGCTTAGGGATATGATCCCTGGCTGAGATGTGAGACAAGAACTAGGAGGGGAGAGACGGAGAATTCCTTCGCTAGTATGACCTACCTAAGTTTATTTGGTATTTAATTGGTCGGTCAGAGTATAGGGATAATATGTGATATGTTAATTAACCCTTGTTTTGTGGCAGTATTTGAAAATGACATCGAGAATGTTGAGAATAGCAATGGAGCACAGGAGACCGTTGAGTCTCCACAGATCAATAATCAGGATAATGTGCATCAGGAAGGCGATAATCCTCGTGTAAACAACAACCTTGATCAAATGATGAGCGATGGAATGTTTAGAGCTTTATGCAATTCATGCACGACAACCAGTGAGAGAGACTCTGTTCAAAATATAGGTGGAAATAATGGCAACCCACGGTCGGTCACCGCTAAGCGATTCAAGGAGGCTGGGACCACTTGGGAGTTTTTGGAAAGCCAGAACCACTTAAAAGCGGAGGCGTGGTTAAAGCGAGATCACCAAGATATTTGATGTCTTGGGATGCTCGAGAGAGCAAAAGGTTCCATTTGCCACCACCTTTATATTTGCGTGAAGAAAGCGGATCATTGGTGGGAATCGTAAAAGCGTACCCGACTGGCCTTTTCGAAGATGTCTTGGGAGAAGTTTCAAGAATTGTTCAACGACAAGTACTTTCCGAAAGTATTCGTCACATGAAGGAGGTGGAGTTTATCAAGTTGGAGCAAAACAATATGGCCGTGTGTCGCGATGCTGAGGCTAAGTTTGCGGAGTTGTCTCGGTTTGCATCCCATTTGGTCGATAATGAGGAGGAGCGAATGACGCGAATGTTTCTAAGAGGTTTGAAACCCGATATATCGTCGATACCTCATTTCTCATAAACTTTGTTTATATTAGGATGTTGTGAATAGGGCTCGATTATTGGAGGCGCGATAATGAGTCGGCACAACCAAAAGGCAACGACCAACAACACGATAATAATAATATAAATGGTGGCAGCGGTCATCGAACAATGATAATAACCATCGTGGAAATTATCATGCCGAGAATGGTAACCACCGGTGGTAATCATGGGCAAGATAATAGAAGTGGAAATTTCAAGAAGAAGAAGGTTCAATAATGATGGAAAGGCGGCGACACCAACACCCGTTTTCAAAGGAAGAAGAAGCGACCACCGGTCGTATGTTTCAAATGCGGACGGGAGGGACACATCGTCAAAGCTATCTGTGACAATCAAAGCGTGTTTTAATTGTGGAAGAGAAGGTCACCTAGCTCGATTTTTTTGTCGTATGGTGAAGTCGAGTCCAATTTGGGATGGTGATGCCAAAGGATGTCCCAGACAAGCCAAAGCCGGTAGTTTAAGAGAGAGCGTTTTTTTTTTGTGACGAGGAACCTGAATAAAATTATCACGGGTAAGTTAATCATAAACTCTTGCGAAGTCTATACTGTATTAGATACCGGTTCTACTCACTCTTTTATTTCACCTAGTTGTGTTCAATGTTTGAATTTAACTTCGGAGAAGTTAGACTTTGATTTATCTGTTGAAACTTCGGTTGGGAGAAACCTTACGTTACCTCCATTATTTATAAATCTTGTTTGATTCAAATCGACACTTTCACGTTACTGTCGATCTTATCTCTTTGAAAATACTTGCCTTTGATGTGATTTTAGGAATCGATTGGTTAACTACTCATCATGCTTTTTTAGTAAGTTGTTAGCTTTTATATTCTAACCAACTTTGTTATGCGAATTCAAGCAACCAAACCACTAAAGTCAATCATTGTCATATCGAGCCAAAGTAAAAAGAGCCCGGTCCTTTCGTTGTTGACTTCCTTGTGTGGAATGCAAGCCAGACTTTTCGTGTGTAGGGAACGTTGTGAATAACGATGGCAAGTTGATAGGTATCAATGTGACGTGTTATCAAGTCTTGGATGAGAGTCGCGATTTTGAATGATATTTCTATTGTTAATAAATTTCTTGGCGTATTCTTGAAGACTTCTTAGCCTACCCTAGAGCGTGAAATCGAATTTTGTATTGACCCCGATACAAAACCCATTTCTTAAACCCTCAAATATTTCTTCAACTAAAAGCGAGCGTAACATGCGCCAAAGACGTTGACTCGAAGTTGTTGAAGATTACGATCGTACCATTTAATACCATCGTGGAAAAGCGAGCGTGGTAGGCGACGCGTTGAGTAGAAGATCATATGCGTTTATGAGTGTGAATATATGAACCTACGTGAAGATAACGAATATACGAGTAGAATGGACTTTAATCAATAAAGTTAAAGCCGCTCAAACTACACACGAAGTTGATGAATGTGAAGAAGGTTCAAGAGGCGTTATTCTAGAAGCAAGAATTGATGAAGAGGAAAATGTCAAGAGCGCCCCCAAAATTAGGTATCGTCACCCATCTTGGGTCGCCACTTACATGGTACATAAATTCAAATACAACTTACTAATATAAGCATGGTATGCAATACGACATAAAGCGTGAGTTTGAATACAAATATTGTCTACTAGATATTATACAAACTCAAAAGGAGTCCTCATTACAACTATTATCACACTATTTCACAGAATAGTGAGGACTACTAATGCTATCCTCGGACCATTACTTCGTTCCCAGACTCGTCCCGACTATGTTCTCATTTCACGAAGAGAACGGTGAAAAAAAAGGTGAGCTCAACTAGCCCGAAGAAATATTATGACTAAGATAATGCGAGAATAAATTATCATTAGCCTTCAATGATGTTAAGCGATAAAATACAATAGACAACCGGTTTAAGCTGCGGCGGAATAAGCAATCCATTAAAAGAGTCAAGTAGAGAATAAAGTCTACTATCTTTTAGGTTTTAAAAGGTTTTCATCAATTTTTATCATTTGAGACTTCGACAATAAATAAACCACCACATCTAATCATCCCCTGTACCACGGTCGAGGATTTTCATCAAATTATCAATGGTTAAGTGACTATACCGAATCACCCCCGGTCATAATCATACCAAAAACTATCCATCATTGCATTACAGAGCCACCGAGGACTTTTGTCACATCATTTATATCAAGTCGTGATTATTAGAATGATCCCGGTCATAATCATACTAAGTTCATCTATGCACGTAAGCCAAAGATAACATAATATAACATGAGGATGATGACAATGACATAATAATTCAATAAAACAAGTTCAAGAATTATTTAATCCATGAATTATTAACGTCCAAATTGTCGACACATGATTTGTTTCGTGAGAGTAAAATTCAAGAATGATCGGAAGAATATTTCCATGAAAAGATCTTTGGATGAAACGCAAATATCAAGGATATTCTACTAATTTCATGGAGTATAGAAGTCAAAGTTTTAACCAATTTGGGTATAATAAAGAATGGAATAACAAAAGAAATCACCATGCATGCGGTACTTAGCATAGACAGGTTATTCAGCGAGAATAATAATAACGGAACGAGTCGGTGAAATTCACACCAAGCGGGATGTTCAACAGAATAATAAAGATGGAACCGGATCCGGTGTAAAACACACGAGATAGGATATTCAACAGAATGATAAAAGGCGGAACCGGTCCGGTGTAAAAACACATGCGAGGATGTTCCAAGCGAGAATAATAAAAAGCGGAACCGGTCCGGTGTAAAACACATGCGAGGATGTTCCAGCGAGAATAATAGAAGAATGTCACCAAGTATAGGGTAAAATCAGCGTATCTGAGTTATTCAATAGAATAATAAGCAATGGAATAACATAAGGATTTCACCAGTATATAGGGTATGCAGCGTATACGAGGTTATGTATAGGGTATGCCACTTTTAAAAGTTATTCAACAGAATAATAATGAATGGAATAATGAAGTTCTCTTCAAGAAGAAAGAATAACACCCACTACTAGTAAAAAAGGCTGAATATAGAAGTAGTGAAGTAGCAGAATACTCTTCTTCTTTCTATATTTTTTCTCTATAGCTTCTCTCTATAATTTCTCTCTCTAGAGTTTCAATGAATTCGTAAGAAAATAATGAAGGAATGAGCTTTATTTATAGGAAAATGGAATGCATAGTAATTAATCCATGAAGCGGTCAGATTGATTTACTTTAATCGACGGTCCATATTTAAAGAAAAATCTTTTAAATAAAATATAATATATTCTATTTATATAAAAACATTTTACTATGCAAACACTATGCAATACTATGCAAAACACTATGCAAAACACTATGCAACACTATATCATAATAAAATATAATATATTCTATTTATAGAATAACTTTAATAAAGTATTCTATTTTATATAAAAGATGTTTACATTTTATTACGTTAATAATACTGAATAAAACAAAAGCGTCATTATCATTATAATAATTCATATTATTAATCGACAATAATGGAATCAAACTGAGTGACTTCTCACATAAGCATCAATAATCAATACTGGTGTCTTTCTTATGCAACCACACTTATTCTCTTGTACTTTTACTCTAGGAGTAGTTCAACAGTAACCACGGTAAAACTTCATAGTTATTTCAATAAAATATTTTTGTCGTTTTTCTCAATCAAACAATAATTACATTATGGGGTCCACCAATGATTGAGTAGTTTATCGAATATTCCTGCTAAACGAATATTCCCCGACCAATCGAATATAATATAACCACTTGCATACTTTGCAAAATTTATAAATACTACCCACAACTATAATATTATCTCAAATTCACACCATAATATTAAAAATTATTTTGACAAAATTTAAATCTTTATTGATAAAATCTGGGTCTCACAATCTCCCTCCTTATGGAATTTAGCCCTCGAAATTAGGGTGCGATACGATATGATAAAGAGGTGAGGATACCTTGAATACCTTTATCGTTTAAAAATATTAAATTCATCTTTGAAATCGCCAAAGATATTCATTAACAATTCATCTTTGCACTACTGCTAAAAAGATATACAATTCGTAAAACCAATAATCTTTGAGACGCGACTTAATAGTATCACGACCACGAATTATCCATGCACCATCGCCAAGGATATTCGTGTTTTCAATTCTGATCATGATTATACCGAATAATCCTTGGTCATAATCATACCAAGTCTATCAATGCATTACGACCAAAGATGACTTTTACCACATCCATGAATTAATATTTCATTCTTTGAGACTCATTTCAATAATTAATCCATATCATCGAATCATCCCCGCACTCTGGCCGAGGATATTCATTAGTATCACGACCACAAATTATCCATGCACTACTTACCAAAGATAATTGTGTATTCATTAGTATCACGACCACAAATTATCCATTACACTACTACCAAAGATAATCGTGTATTCATTAGTATCACGACCACAAATTATCCATGCACTACCAACCAAAGATAATAGATCACGTATTCATTAGTATCACGACCACAAATTATCCATGCACTACAAATTATCAAAGATAATCGTGTATTCATTAGTATCACGACCACAAATTATCCATGCACTACTGACCAAAGATAATCGTGTATTCATTAGTATCACGACCACAAATTATCCATGCACTACTACCAAAGATAATCGTGTATTCATTAGTATCATCACTAATACAAATTATCCATGCACTACTACCAAAGATAATCGTGTATTCATTAGTATCACGACCACAAATTATCCATGCACTACTCTGCCAAAGATAATTGTGTATTCATTAGTATCACGACCACAAATTATCCATGCACTACTACCAAAGATAATTGTGTATTCATTAGTATCACGACCACAAATTATCCATGCACTACTACCAAAGATAATTATGTATTCATTAGTATCACGACCACAATTATCCATGCACTACTACTGACTACTACCAAAGATAATCGTGTATTCATTTACGGTTATGATTATCTTAGAACAATCCACTGGTCATAATCATACCAAGTCCATCTATGCACTACAGCCCACGAGATGACTTTCAACATAATATAAGCATGAGGATAATGATATAAAGAATCAATCAAATGAGATAAAGGATAAATATTAAACATTTATAATATAATTTATCCGAGATTCAAGAATATCCCCATGTTATCAATCACTTAATAATCTCATAATCTAATAACATTAATATTATAATAATATTTTAATCACTTCTTAAATTTATAAACAATTTATCTCAATTGTTTACGCTTTACCATATAATGCATTTAATCATTCAAAATGCCATACTCATAAAATATCATCACCAATTATCAAATCCTCATCAAAAAAAAATATGCATATACTCTATATAGGATTCTTTAGCCATAAAATCCTATTTTCAACTTTGTTACTTCACATAACATATTTAACTCATATGTTCAGTAACTAAACTATTTTCATGAAAAATACCAAATCAGTCCCAAAATATATTTTTTTCTGGGATTTAGCATAATATAGTCCCATAATGAAAATATATTTTTCTCGGAATTTTTAAAATTCATTTACTATTTTTCAAAAATCAATTTCCAATTAATTCCTTAAGAAATTAGCTACCTCAAGTTTAACTCCAAAATTCCCAAATCTTGGCAGGACCTTACACATGTTAACGTGAGCTTCAGTTTAAATTTCATGGTCATCGGAGTTATAGAACTTCGGTTATAGCGTTTTTCGTCGGAAAAACCTAAATATTGAAATAGTCATAACTTGCTCATTTTAAGTCAGAATGAGCTCATTTTTGGACAGGAGGTACTTTATACCATATACTTTCATGTCCCAAAAGGCCAGAATTTTTCTCATAATTTAAGTGGCCGAAACAGCCCCTTAAAGTTTCTGGGCAGTAGCATTTTCAAAATTTACAGCTTTGGCCTCCTTTGCTAAAATCAGTCCACACAAAAATCTACAACACCTTTTCCAGTAATTCCACTTGGATTAGTTAGGTAACTCATAGATCTAACTCTAGGACTTGACCACACTCAAAAATTCAAAATATAATAGGAGATATGGTCAATTGAATTTCATGTTATTACGTTTTTCACCAAAATCGATTTTCAACTTTTGTGATTTCTAAGAAACTTTCATGTTTTCACATAATAACCAACATAACTCATCATAACACTTACTAATACTTCATATACCCATAATTTTCATTAGTCCAATGCTTTTATTATGACTTTCATCATAAACCAAGTAAGCTGATCCTTTTAGTTGAAGAAATATTTGAGGGTTTAAGAAATGGGTTTTTGTCTTTGGGGTCAATACAAATTCGATTTCACGCTCTAGGGTAGGCTAGGAAATCTTCAAGAATACGTCAAGAAATTTATTAATGATATAAATATCATTCAAATCATTACTCTATCCAAGATTTGGATAGTACGTCACATTAATACCAACCGTGACTTTCATCCCAACTTTGGATAACACGTCACAATGACACCTTACATAAATGTATAGTCAAAAACTGTTTTAGAAATTAGAATCTTTGGGAAGTGCTCAAGGAAACCTTCGTACATGGGAGGCCATGCTTCTAGGTTATGATAGATATCATATGGCCACAGAATTATTCTTGGTTTACCCAATAGACCCCAAAGAAAAATGAGAAGATTACTATCATATTCTTCCCAATGGTGAGTCTTCTCTTGATTTATCATTATCTCCTTTGTCTCAAATTGAGAATTATACTTCAAACAAACACCAAGATCATATAGGTAGTGCTCAGTAAATATACTCAAAGAAGTGGATGAGCACAACCCCTCATCTTATGATGACACGAGGTTGTATGTCATTAGACATCTTGTATGATAGTGGCAAAACACTCTTTCAACGTTGGGTTCGCCTCACCCTAGTTGATTCACCAAATATAACTACTAAATGATGACCAGATTTCTATTCCATTGTTACCCCCCGCGCTTCGACCTAGCTACACTCTTATTACACGAAAGGAATTGTGAAGCAAAAGGGTTAATTAATATATCAAATATTATCCCTATACTCGACCCACCAATTAAATAACAAATAAACTTAGGTAGGTCATACTAGCGAAGGAATTTCCGTCTCTCTCCTCCTAGTTCTTATCTCGCATCTTAGCTGAGGATCATATCCCTAAGCTCGATACTAACTGTGACTCTGGACACCAACTTGTGTCAAGACCTCACATTAGTACTATCGACTTTGCCACCGAAAGGCGGCGCCCCCTACGGAGAGTCCGCCGGTGCATTCCCCATCAACAGAAGTCACCAATGAGAGGCTGGGGCTCTTCACACTTATGGCTCTCGATACCAATCGATGACTCGACACCAACTGTGTCAAGACACCTCACATTAGTACTATCACCACACCGAAAAGACGCAAGCCCCCCTACGAGAGAGTCCGCTTTTGCATTCCCCATCAACAGAAGTCACCAAATGAGAGGCTCGGGGCTCTTCACACTTATGGCTCTCGATACCAACCGTGACGCCCAAAAAAGTAGGTATCGTCACCCATCTTGGGTCGCCACTTACATGGTACATAAATTCAAATACAACTTACTAATATAAGCGTCAGGTATAATAATACGACATAAAGCGTGAGTTTGAATACAAATATTGTCTACTAGATATTATACAAACTCAAAAGGAGTCCTCATTACAACTATTATCACACTATTTCACGTAATAGTGAGGACTACTAATGCTATCCTCCGGACCATTACTTCGTTCCCCGACTGTCGTCCCCCTATGTTCTCATTTCTCAAGAGAACGGTGAAAGAAAGGGTGAGCTCAACTAGCCCAAAGAAGAAATATTATGACTAAGATAATGCGAATAAATTATCATTAGCCTTCAACAATGTTAAACCGATAAAATACAATAGACAAACGGTTTAAGCTGCAATGAATAAGCAATCCATTAAAAGAGTCAAGTAGAGAATAAAGTCTACTATCTTTTAGGTTTTAAAAGGTTTTCATCAATTTTATCGCCGAGACTCAAATTTTAATAAATAAACCACCACATCTAATCATCCCCGCATTCACTACGGCCAAGGATTTTCATCAAATTATCAATGGTCATGACTATACCGAATCACCCCCGGTCATAATCATACCAAAACTATCCATCATCGCATTACAGTGCCATCGAGGACTTTTGTCACATCATTTATATCAAGTTATGATTATACCGAATGATCCTCGGTCATAATCATACTAAGTTCATCTATGCACGTAAGCCAAAGATAACATAATATAACATGAGGATGATGACAATGACATAATAATTCAATAAAACAAGTTCAAGAATTATTTAATCCATGAATTATTAACGTCCAAATTTGTCAACATGACATCGTTTTCAGAGAGTAAAATTCAAGAATGATCGGAAGAATATTTCCATGAAAAGATCTTTGGATGAAACGCAAATATCAAGGATATTCTACTAATTTCATGGAGTATAGAAGTCAAAGTTTTAACCAATGGGTATAATAAAGAATGGAATAACAAAAGAAATCACCATGCATGCGCGTGATTTCAGATAGACAAAAGTTATTCCAATGTAATAATAATAACGGAACGGTGTCGTGTGAAATTCACAATCGAGATGTGATGTTCCAAAGTAATAATAAAGATGGAACCAGATCCGGTGTAAAACACGAGATAGGATATTCCAATGAATGATAAAGACGGAACCAGTCCGATGTAAAAAACACATGCATGTGATGTTCCAACGAGAATAATAAAAACGGAACCAGTAAGGTGTAAAAACACATGCATGGATGTTCCAATGTAATAATAGAAGAATGTCACCAAGTATAGGGTGGCATTATCTGAAAGTTATTCCAATGTAATAATAAGCAATGGAATAACATAAGGATTTCACCAAGTATAGGGTATGCCATGCAGACACAAAGTTATGTATAGGGTATGCCACTTTTTACAAAGTTATTCCAATGTAATGATAATGAATGGAATAATGTAAGTTCTCTTCAAGAAAGAAGAATAACACCCTTACCGTAAAAAAGAACCGAATATAGAAGTAGTGAAGTAGTTAGAATACTCTTCTTCTTTCTATAATTTTCTCTATAGCTTCTCTCTATAATTTTCTCTCTAGAGTTTCAATGAATTCGTAAGAAAATAATGAAGGAATGAGCTTCTATTTATAGGAAAATGGAATGCATAAGTAATTAATCCATGAACGGTCCAGATTGATTTACTTTAATCGACGGTCCATATTTAAAGAAAAATCTTTTAAATAAAATATAATATATTCTATTTATATAAAACATTTTACTATGCAAACACTATGCAATACTATGCAAAACACTATGCAAAAACACTATGCAACACTATGCATAATAAAATATAATATATTCTATTTATGAATAACTTTAATAAAGTATTCTATTTTATATAAAAAGATGTTTCGCATTTTATTACGTTAATAATAATAATAAAACAAAACGTCATTATCGCTATAATAATTCATATTATTAATCGAATAATAATGGAATCAAATGGTGACTTCTCACATAAGCATCAATAATCAATACCGGTGTCTTATTATGCAACCACACTTATGACATCGTACTTTTACTTTTACTATGAGTAGTTCAACAAGTAACCACGGTAAAACTTCCGCCGTTATTTCAATAAAATATTTTTGTCGTTTTCTCAATCAATCCGACAATAATTACATTGTAGGGTCCACCAATGATTGAGTAGTTATGCGAATATTCCTCGCTAAACCGAATATTCTCCACCAATCGAATATAATATAACCACTTGCATACTTTGCAAAATTTATAAATACTACCCACAACTATAATATTATCTCAAATTCACACCATAATATTAAAAAATTATTTTGATAAAATTTAAATCTTTATTGATAAAATCTGGGGTCTCACATCAACCCTCGATTTAATTGGCCCATTTGAAATCCTCGATCGAGTAGGAACTGTGGCTTATAGACTCGTTTTACCGCCAAGTATGTCGCGTGTTCATAACGTTTTTCACATATCGATGTTACGTAAATATGTGGACGACCCGAACCGCATTATTGATTTAGAATCGGACGAGATAGCAGATAATTTAACGTATGAAGATGTACCTATTAAAATCCTAGAATGTATTCAACACTCAAAGGTTATACCTCAAGAGTTAGAATTGGATGAAATGTCCTCATTTGTTTGGCATACTAGGTACGTACGTAAATTTCGAGGGCAAAATTTCATACGGAGGGGAGATTGTAAAATCCCAAATTTTAAGAATAAAGATTTAAATTTCTCGAATTTTTTTTGAATATTATGGTGTGGATTTAATATAATGTTATAATTATGGGTAATATTTATAAATTTTACAAAGTATGCAAGTTGTTATATTATATTCGATTGGTCGGGAAATATTCTTTGTGTCAGGAAATATTCGTACGACGACACACAATCATGGTGGACCCTAATAACGGAATTATCATTTGATCGAGAAAACGACAAAAATATTTTTATGAAAATAATGGCGGAAGTTTTATCGTTAATACTGTTGAATTACTCTGTAGTAAAAGTAAAGAATACGCTGTGGTCGCATAAGAGTAGTACACCAGATTGATTATCGATGCTTACGTGAGAAGTCACCGCTTTTGTTCAATTATTACTTCAAAGAATTGTTGCATAAGATCTCACGTTATTTGATTCAATTATTGTCGATATTTTATATATTATTAAATCAATAATTGAGATGAAGAAGTTATTAATATTATTATTTGCAATATTAACGATGTCTCAGAAGTTCGCCAAGGAGAGGTTTGGTCACCTAATTGCGTGCGCTAATAGGGAGAAATCCTTATTGAAAGCCCCTCTTTTCCGAGAACGACCGGTCGATTAATAGTGTGAATTATAATAATGATGATGGAGTTTTGTTTTATTAGTATTATTAATGTAATAAAAGCAGAAAATCTTTTATATAAAATATAATATTTTTATAAAGTTATTCGTTTTATTAGGCTAATAGTAAAATCTTTTTATATAAAAGCGTAATACTTTTATAAAGTTATTTATTTTATTAGACAATAATTAGAATATATTATATTTTATTATGCATAGTGTTTTAGATAGTGCTGCATATAGTATTTGCAGTAGTAAAATCTTTTTTTATAAAAAAATGTAATACTTTTATAAAGTTATTTGTTTTATTAGACAATAATTAATATATATATTATATTTTATTATGCATAATGTTCAGATGTATAGTTCTGATTTAAGTGTTTGCATAGTAAAATTATTTTTTTATATAAAATGTAATACTTTTTATAAAGTTATTCGCTTTTATTAGATTATAAATAGAATATATTATATTTTATTGTAAACCAATACTGAACCGTCCGCTTAAAAGTAAATCAATCTGACCGTTTCATGAATTAGTTACTATTCAAATTATTCTTCTATAAATAGAAGCTCATTCCTTCATTATTTCTTACTTAATTCATTGAAACTCTAGAGAGAGAAACTATAGAGAGAATTCTTCTTCTATAATCTTGAGCGTATTTCTTTGGAGTTTAAGAAAGATTTGAGCGTAAGTGTAAGTTTTCTTCAAGTATATCCTCGCCTCTACCAATCTTATGAGTACTCTTCTTCAAAGGTAAAGTGATTTTATTATTTGTTGTACTTCAGATATAAGGGGTATTATTTTTCATATTCATGTGAAGAGAACTTCGTTATTCCATTCTTTATTATTCTCATTGAATAACTCAGATACGCTGGATCTACCCTATACTTGGTGAAATTCTTCGGTATTCCATTCTTTATCATTATGTTGAATAACTCGCTCTATGCCAAGTACCTGCATACTTGGTGAAAATTATTCCATTCTTTATTATTATTTGAATATTCTTTATTATTCGTTATTTATTTTATTAGTAACGATACTTATTGAAATTATTATTCACATTGTTTTCCATTCTTTATTATTCATTGGAATATCCGGTTATGTGTATTATTACGCCTCGACCGTTAGATTATTTATTATTATTCATTTGAATAACTTTGGAATCTATCACGCGGATTATCGCATGCACGGTGATTTCTTTTGTTATTCCATTCTTTATTATACTCACCAAGTTAAAGTTTTGACTTATATACTCCATGAAATTAGTGGAATATCCTTGATATTTGCGCTTCATCCAAGATCTTTTCATGGAAATATTCTTCCGAGCATTCTTGAATTTTACTCTACAAAGAAGTATCATGTCGACAATTTGGACGTTATTAGTTCTCGGATAATTTAATTTTGAACTTGTTTTATTGAATTCTTATATCATTGTCATCATCCTCATGTTTATATTTTGTTGAAAGTCATCTCGTGGGCTGTGAGTGCATAGATGGACTTGGTATGATTATGATCGAGGATTATTCGATATAATCATGACCGTAATGTTACAAATGATGTGGAAAAAGTCCTCATCGCCCGTAGTGCATTGATGGACGCTTTTGGTATGATTATGGCTATGGATTCTCTTCTACTAATGGAGCAAAGATGAATTATTTTATGGCATGATCAGACCATTGATGAATACACGAATATCTTTTCGCCCATAGTGTATGGATAATTTGTGGTCGTGATACTAATGAATATCATTGGCCGTAATAGTGGATGAATGATGTGGATTATTTATTGTCGAGTCTCAAATGATAAAAGTGATGAAAACCTTTTAAATCATAAAAGATAGTAGATTTTATTCTCTACTGACTCTTTTAATGGATTGCTTTTGTTCCACCGCAGCTTAAACTTGATGTCTATTTTATTTTATCGGTTTAACATTGTTCAAGACTAATGATAATTTATTCTCGCATTATCTTAGTCATAATATTTTTATCGGGCTAGTTGAGCTCACATTTTCCTTTCACCGTTCTCTTCAGAAATGAGAACGAATCAGAGACTTGGGGAACGGAGCAGTGATGGTCCGAGATGGTGTATTAGTAGTCCTCACTATTCTCGTAAAAATAGTGTGATAATAAATATAATGAGGGACTATTTGAGAGTGGATATTGTCTAGAAGGCAATATTCCTGTTTAAACTCTCAGTTTATGTTTTGTCGTATTGTTTACATGACGTTTGTATAATTAAGTTGTATTTTTATTTTGTACCATGTATCTGGCGACTCAAGATGGGTGATGTATACCTATTTTGGGGGCGTCACAAGAGCGGTGCTCTTTAACTTGTTTGTTGAATAAATATAGGCATACCTAAGAGTAGATCCATCTATGGCCTACAATGCTACTGGTTGCGGAGAAGGACTATCAATGACTAGACCTCCACTATTTGATGGTACAAACTTCGTCACCCGGAAGAGCAGATTCAAAATCTATGCCAAATCATAAGGAATCAAAGTTTTGTTGGCAATTGAACGAGGTGTAAAAGTTCCAATAAAAATCGTGGAAGAAAAGATCGTTGAGAAAGATGTTGATGAATTCACTACTGATGATGAAAAGGCTATGAACATTGCATCCCTAGCTGAACAAGTGCTAACTAGTGCCCTCATTAAAAAAGAATACAAAAGAGTTAGCAATTGCAAGAATGCAAAAGAAATCTGGGAAAATTCGATTCTAACATATAAAGGAACCAGTCATATTAAAGAAATCAGAAAAGATGCTCTAATCCAGGAATATGAAAGTTTCAAGCTGGAAGAAGGTAAAAATATCATTGATATAGAAACAAGTTTTTCCAGAATCATTGATGAGCTGGAACATCTAGGGAAGGCATACACAACAAATGAGAAAAACAGAAGAATTCTCAAAGCCCTTCCATCCATCTAGAAAATGAAGGTTATTGCTATTAAGGAAAGGCAAGACCTAACTACTTATCCTCTCGATAGCCTTTATTGGAAATCAGCGTGCTTCCACAAAAGTCGACATGTTAGTGAAAAAAGCAGGATCGGATCTGAGATATCAAAAAGAAAGGAATTGCTTTCAAAGATTTACTTATAAATCAAGAAGAAGTTGCTGAACAAACAGAGGAAATTACAAATTTGTGCCTAATGGCAAACAATGAGTCATCACCAAGATCTGAGGTACATTTTGAACATCAATTATCTAGCACTTCATTTGTCATGCATACCTTAGATAATATAAATGAAAAACTCCATAAACTACAAGAAGCATATAATGGTTTATATGAAGATAATAAAATTATTAAAGAAGATTTTATTGAATTAAAAATTTTATTAGAAAAATTAATTAAAATTAACAAAAATTTGGAAATAAAAAATGCAAACTTGATTATAACTAATGAAAGTTTAAATGAAGTAAAATTGGAAAATGATTCCTTAAAAGAAGAATTAGAACAATTTAAAAGAATAAATAAAAATCTTGAAATATAAAATTCAACACTTGTTGTAATTAATGAAAATACTCAAATAAAAATCAAGTGTTAAGTGAAGATATTAAAAATCTCAATTTTGAAAACGCATCTCTAAAGATAGAATTAGAAAAACAAAATGAAGATTCTTCTTTAATAGATCAAATTAATATTTTAACTAAAGAAGGTGATGATTTAAATTTTATAGTTCTTAAGTTCACAAAAAGGAAAGAAAACCTTGATGTCATACTTAATCAACAAAGATGTGGATTTAACAAAGAATGATTAGGATACATTGGAGAATTTAGTAAAAATAAAGGACTTTATCATGTTAAAAGTAAAGAAAAAGAAAATTATACATCTCCATTTACTAAATGTTCTTAATGTAATAAAAATGGTCATTCTTTTCACATGTGTAATGCTCGAAATGGAAATTATAAAGGAAAAATGATTTGGGTGCCTAAAGGAACGAACATTGCACCAATTATTAATACAAGGAAAAAGTTTTATAATAAAATTCAAAAATCTCATAGAAATTTTTATCAAAGTTTTTCAGGATATAATAATAAAGTAAATCATGCATCTTATAGACCTGTTACTCATAAAAAGCTCATTTCTACTAAGATTGATTATCCTGTACCCATTTTTGTAAAGGAAAACACAAATGTTCCTTATACAAAATGGACAACTCACCCAAATGACCCTTCTTATTAAAAGGTACCAGTTCTTGAAATTGATAAATGTCGCAGGTATGTCTTGGAGGTAACTCTAGTAAAAATAACTGATGACATCATTGTTGGAATGATGAGTAAGGATTTTGAAATAAGCATGAAGGTAGAATTAAACATCTTCCTAGAAGTGCAAATGAAATCAGGTAAAAAAAAAAGACGTCAGTTTTCTTATAATTATTTATGCATCTATATATATGTATATATATATATATATAAATATTTTTTAATAATATATATATATATAGGAATATTTTTTAAAGAATATATTTAATATTTAAATTTATTCTCTTTAAAAACATATATATATATATAATTGATTTAATGTGCAACATTCTTTTAAATTTCTATACATCTAACGGTAAATAATCCATATTCTTGTATAGTAATTTTGGTCAATCAAAGGCAACCACACAAATTCAAATCGTGCAAGAGGCAACTAAATTTTTAAAATAAGTTTTTTCTAATATTTTCTTTTGCAGGTTCTGAAAAGTAATTTATACTATTTTCCCCCCATTTTTTTATGATGACAAAGGGGGAGAAGAAAAATATTATTGGGAGAAGAAAAATAATTGTTATATATATTGTTGCATTTTAGTTTTTCAAAACTTTAAATTTTTTATGATTGCATAAATTGAGGGGGAGCTTTTATGGAAAATATTTTTAGTTGATTGTCATCATAAAAAAAGGGGAGATTGTTGGGTCTCCAACTTTTAGTTTTATTTTGATGATAACAATAATTAGTAAATAAATTAATTAAAAGGGTAGAATCCTTTCCATAGGATTTTTATTATAATTGTTTTATTTATCTTATTTACTTTGACCAAAAATATTTTCTAAATCTTATTTAATTGATTTTATTGATCTTGATGTTTTAATATATTAAATCAATTGGGTCATGCATTGTGGGACAAAAATCATATGTTGATCATCTAATGCTTATTTGACCGAATTTAAAAAGAAGATGGAGATTTTGATTAAATCATTTTTGACATGTGGGCATTTTATATTTATTCTCAAATTAATTTTATTATTTATTTTCAAATTAATTTTATTATTTAAAAAAATTTTTTCTTATAAATATATTTTTAAGTTATTTATATATATATATATATATATATATATATATTTATATCTGTATGTACATATATATATAAATCTTATATATCTATATATATATATATATATATATATATATATATATAATATACATATCTCACGGAGAGCACGCCAACCATCTTGCACGTTAGGAGGAGGTTGGGAGCTCCACTAAGGTAGTGGTTACGTGCTCGTCCCAAAACGGTCACGGTCGCTATAAATATAACGCCTTACCATCACTGAAACAACAACTGACTCTTGTATTTAATAGCTTATGCTATTTGTATTCTCTTTAACACACATGATATAAAGTGCTAGACAACCATAGCCATTCAACAGTGGACTAGGTCAACTTGACTGAAGCACTTTAATTCGTGTCTCATTTTCCTACTTTAATTACCATTTTTATAATTATTTGATTGGTGTTTGTGCAAAGTCCATTTTGTGCATCATCAGTTTGGCGCCGTCTGTGGGAATCGAAAAGATTTTCACCTTCAAACATCTTAACTAATGGTGATTACAACCAGGTCAATGAACCAACCTGAGGATAATCCACTACTAGAGGAGGGTGCTCCTCCCACACACCAACCCCGCCTCAAATACTTGACCCAAATCCACAAAGAGATGCCGGAGACCATGCAACAATTGGCCATCCAAAACCAACAGATACTACAACTCCCCGTCACTTGACAATGAGGAGGAGTGCAACAAGGAGCTCCACCGTCTGGACATCAAGGAGCCCCACACAGGGGAGCCCATCATGATCCTCCTCCTCCTGCTTCCCAAGGAGGGGACCCTCATCTCCAAGAAGATGAGGGTGAGAACCAGAGCGTGGAGCATAGGAGTCATCCCCATGATCATTCCAGGGGAGCCCTTAATCACTGGGATGAGAAAATCAAGGAAGTGCAAAATTAACTAGGTGATGTCTTCAACGCCATGAAGGCCCGAGGACCAGAAACCGTAGACTACCTTGTAGGGCAAATAGACACGCCTTTCAAGCCTGACGTAGCAAACTATCCACTCCCTCAAAAGTTCAAAATGCCATCCGTGGAGACCTTTGACGAAACAAAAGATCCGCTTGATCACCTCGAAACATACAAAACCTTGATGCAACTCCATAACATCCCCGATGAAATCATGTGCAGGGCGTTCCCGACCACCTTGAGGGGCTCCGCTCGATAGTGGTTTGCCAAGCTCTCTCCAACCTCCATCTCAACCTTTGCTGAGTTGAGCAGGTCTTTTGTGTCCCACTTTATTGGGGGGCGACGTCATCAAAAGCCCGTCACACATCTTCTTAGCATAAAACAAGACAAAGACGAGAGCCTGAGGGACTACCTCACTCATTTCAACAAGGAGGTTCTTCAAGTAGAAGAACCTGATGATAAAGTAACCATGACCGCCTTTCTTGGAGGTCTCTGCTCGTCAAGTTTTCTTTTCTCAGTGATGAAACGTCCACCAAAGAACATGACTGAGCTACTAGCAAAGGCCTAAAAATACATGAATGCTAAAGACGTCACAAGGGCCAGAAGTGGTGAATCCTCCAGAGCATGAGAGAAGAGAAAAGGAAGAGATAGGGACGATAAGAGGGAGACTGACAACAAATCAAGCAGATGAGAGGGTATCCGCTAAAGATGACTTTGGCCCCCGCTCCTCGTAAAGATCAACGACCATTCACTCCCCTCAATGCCACCGTCGGGAACATTCTCTTACAGATCCAAGATGACCCCACCATAAAGTGGCCAGCGAGGATGAAGTCTCCTCCAAACCGCAGGAACCCAAACAATTACTGCCATTTTCATCGCGACCACGGTCATGACACCGATGACTGCTATGAACTCAAGAAACAAATTGAGGATCTCATTCAACGTGGTCAACTACGCTAGTATGTTGCTGGTAGGAGACATGCCCCATCACCAACTCACAACCAGGAAGATCAAAATCCAGTTGGGGAGATTCACACCATCTTGGGAGGATTTGCAGGAGGGGGCGAGACGCTGTCTGCCATGAAGGCACATGCTAGAAAAGCATGGCACCTCGAAGAGGGGCACCCATCTAAGATGCCCAGGCAAGATGTTAGCGAAGTCATATCCTTCTTAGATGAGGATTTAAAGGGGATTCAGCACCCGCACGACGACCCTCTAGTGCTCACCATAACCGTGGCCAATTTTCAAGTACGCATAATACTGGTAGACAGTGGCAGCTCTGCCGATATCTTGTTCGTAGAAGCTTATGACAAACTCAACCTGGACAGGGAAAGGTTGTAGCCTATCAGGTCCCCTCCCTCTCATGGGGTTCTCAGGGGAGAAGGTATATCCCCTAGGGTCCATCACCCTACCAATCACAGCCGGAACAGCACCAAAAAGATCTACAATTATGGTCAACTTCTTAGTTATAGACTGCCCATCAGCCTATAACATCATACTGGGGCGACTCCGCTTAACACATCGAGGGTCGCCCTCCACCTATCATCTTATCCTTCGCTTTTCCAACCCCAAATGGAGTCTGAGGAGAAGTCGAGGAGACCAGTAGTAGCAAAGAAGGAGTGTTATGTCTCCTCCATGAAGACTAGAAAGCAAGAGGAGGCATTACAGGTCGAAGTCCTTGACCCAAGGGATGACTCCACCATAAAAAGAGGAGAGCCCGTCGAGGAGCTCACTCCTGTAGTCTTGGACAAGGAACACCAAGACAGAAGGGTGTACATTGGTTCTTCCCTCAGTAAAGATCTAGTTCATCAACTAATTGACTTCCTAAAAAATAACATGGATGTCTTCGCATGATCACATGCAAACTTGGAAGGCATCGACCCAGAAGTAGCCACACACCGTCTCAATGTTGACCCTCGTTACAAGCCGGTTCGTCAAAAGTTAAGGGGTGCCTCCACTAAAAGGGCCCAAGCCATGGACGAGGAATTGAGGAAGTTAATAGATAATGGAGCAGTTAGAGAAGTTGTATATCCAGAATGGCTCTCCAACGTGGTAATGGTCACTAAAGCTAATGGGAAGTGGCGCCTCGTGTCGACTTCACAGAGCTCAATAAGGCGTGCCAAAAGATAGCTACTACCCGCTACCACACTGATCGACTCTCCTCATCGATGCCCATCGCAGGCATGAGTTGCTCACCTTCCCGGATGCGTATTCGGTATATAACCAGATCATCATGTACCCCCCGGACCAAGAGAAGACATCATTCATCACTCCTAAAGGGACCTACTGCTACAGGGCCATGCCTTTCGAGTTGAGGAACTCAGGAGCAACCTACCAGCGACTGGTAAACAAAATGTTCCAGTCTCAAATTGTGCGAACAATGGAAGTCTACATTAATGACATGTTGGTAAAGAGCCTTGCCGCAACAGATCACATTAATCACCTCCAAGAGACCTTCAATGTTTTTAGATCGTACCGCATGAAGCTGAACCCTGAAAAGTGCGCCTTCAGCGTAGGATCGGGAAAGTTCCTAGGCTTCATGGTCAACCAGAGGGGAATTGAAGCAAACCTCGACAAGATCAAAGCCATTCTCGACATGAAATCACCCACTTCAACCAAGGAGCTCCAAACACTCAACGGAAGAATTAGCAAAGACTCAAATGTGTTCGTCTCCAAGTCGCAGATAAGTGTTCCGCTTTTTTAAAATTCTTTAAAAAAGCTTTTGAGTGGGGGGACATGAGCCAGAGGAGGCATTCCAAAAACTCAAGGCCTACTTGACCGCGCCTCCTCTCCTTTCGCATGCCACACCAGGCGAAGTGTTATATTTGTACCTTTCTGCCTCCCCATCGGCAGTGAGCTCAATCCTCGTCAGGGACAACGAAGGAGCGCAGAAGAATATTTACTATGTAAGCAGAGTATATCGAGGAGCAAAAGTCAGGTATTCGAGACAAGAAAAACTGGCGCTCGCCTTAATCACAACAGCGAGGTGGTTACGACATTACTTCCAAAGTCACACCATTGTTGTCATCACAGATCAACCTTTGAAAAGAGTCTTGGGAAAGTTTGATGTATCTGGGAGACTGCTTAAGTGGGAAGTAGAACTTGGTGAGTTTGACATATAGTTCCAACCAAGGTCAGCCATCAAAGCACAAGCACTGGCGGATTTTCGTTGTCGAAATCGACACCAAGCAGAGATGGAGAACAACGAAATTTCCACTTCACCCGGTTTGAGATGGTTGATGGAAGCGCTCAACAACATAACGAAGATCATCAGCGCCCAAGTGGGCACCCAGCCATCCCAAGCGACTGCAGACCATCATGCCGAGCGCCCAGACTCTCCTCCTCGACGCCTGCAAGCAGCTTTTTGGACGACGACATGGAGACACTCCAAAGGACCTGCAGATCGAGAGCCCCCAGTTCCCAATCCGGCGCCCAGCCTCCCTCTTTAATCTCCGAGCCCTCGCTTCTTCCATCTGGAAGCTCTATGTAGACGGTTCCTCGACCAAATGATGGAGGTGAGCAGAGTCCGATCTTCGATCACCCAGATGGTACCGCTCTCAAGTATGCAAAGTGAAGCTCCACTTTATTGCCTCAACAATGAGGCAGAATATGAAGCCCTCTCTCTCCGGATTAAGATTGGCAATTGAGATGGAGACTCAACACCTCATTACCTATAGCGACTCTCGGTTGATAGTTAATCAAGTGAAGGGGCGAGTTCAAGCAAAAGGAGCCGTAATGCAAGAATATCTTGGCATGGTAAGAAGCATGATGTCAAAGTTCAAACATTTCCAAATTTGCCACATTCCCATGGAAGATAACATGGTCGCCGATGCACTTGCAAGGCTTACCTTATCTTTGGAAACCCCACCAGGAGGACCAGCATTTATTGGTCACCGCTCGAACCAAGCACGATGGACTCGAGAACCACAAATGTCAATTGCAGCATCTACCGAATCAAACTAGATGAACCCAATAATGGCATATCTCCGAGAAGGTGTGTCACGGATAACCCTTCGAAGCTGTGAAGCTAAGAATGAGAGCTTCTAAGTTCACCATCCTCGCAGGACACTTTGTACAAGAAAGGTTATTCCTCGCCATTGCTTCCTCGATGCCTTTCACCCCAAGAAGCTCACTACGCCTCGCGAGAGATCCACGAAGGAATATGTGGGACCACTCTGGAGGATTCCATCCTTGCCCACAAGGCGCTCAGCAAGGTTACTTTTCGCCTTCTATGGTAAAGGACGCCCAGAGTTCTCCAGAAGTGTGACAAGTGTCAACGCTTTCAACCGTATCTGCAGCAACCACCGAAGAACTAACAACCATTTCAAGTCCATGGCCTTTCTCTAAATGGGGCATCTACATCATAAGCCCATTGCCTTTAAGCAAAGGACAGTGCAAGTTTGTGGTGGTAGTGGTCAATTATTTTACCAAGTGGGTTGAGGCCGAACCCTTAGCAAAAATCACAGATGCAAAGGTTAAATATTTCATTTTGGAAGAATTAGGTATGTCGCTTCGGCATACCCCACGCCATTGTCAGCGACAACGCCAACCAATTCGACAACAAGTTGCTAAACTCCTTCTGCTCCGACCTTCAAATAAAGTAGCTGCACTCTAGCCCTGCTCACCCGCAGGCAAATGGACAAGCAGAAGTCATGGTGAGAACAGTGCTATGCAATTTAAAGATAAGGCTTGAAAAGGCGAAGGGGCTTTGGGTCGATGAACTCCCAGGCGTATTATGGGCCTACCGAACCATGCCAAG
The DNA here is from genome assembly GCA_020205615.1 of Panax quinquefolius. Classification (NCBI taxonomy): domain Eukaryota; kingdom Viridiplantae; phylum Streptophyta; class Magnoliopsida; order Apiales; family Araliaceae; genus Panax; species Panax quinquefolius. Next base: position 26,887,437 of record CM035158.1, read on the forward strand.
AACTCCAACTGGGGAAACCCCTTTTTCCCTTGCCTTTGGAACTGAGGCGGTCATCCCTGTAGAGATCGGGGTGAACTCTCTAAGGGTCCAACACCATGACCCAACCACCAATGAGGAAGGACTCTACATCAACCTCGACTTGGTAGAGGAGGCAAGGGAGATGGTCGTGGTCCGCAACGCAGAGTATAAGCGTTGCATGGAAAAGTATTACAACTCAAGGGTGAAACCTCGTTCCTTCTAACCAGGAGACTGGGTCCTTAAGAAGGTGATCCTCACCACAAAGGATTTGCCAAGGAAAACTGGGACCAAATTGGGAAGGACCATACCTTGTAACAGAAGTGGTGAGACCAGGCACTTACAAGATCCAAAATTCTGAAGGGAAGGTCTTACCTCATCCATGGATCGTTGAGCACTTGAAGAGGTATTACCAGTGACACCTTGAAGAAGTAATGGTAGTGTAGTTAGGGACTTAATTTTATTTGTCTTTTTTAAGATTATTATCTTATGTTTAAAATACCTTTTTTGGGTCAGCAATGAAATTTCCTATATTTTCCTCCAAAAGATTGCATTTTTCATTCAATTTCAAAGGAGTATCAGTACAAAAGTAAGGATGCATACAACCTTTCTTAAAAAAAATAATCAAAAGTCCCTAGCACTCTAACTACTATCATGGTCGTCCTCATCATCCTTAGCATCTTCAGAACCTCCATCGTCAGGCGCCTCAGTTGGCACAAAGCCTGAGAAATCAATATCGGGGAAAGAAGCAGAGATCTTCCCCCGAAGCTCCTCATAGCCATCAATGAATGCACCTGCAACAGCATACTCCAGATCCGCTTCAGCCTGAGAAGCTCTCTCTTGAGCCGCCTTCAATTCTACCTCCGCTCTCGAACAGGTAGCCTCCCTGAGCGCATCCCTCTCACGGGCCGTCTGAAGCTCAGTCTCAAGCTTAGTTGCCCTCCCATGGGCCTCAACAAACTCCACCTCCCTGAGCGCATCCCACTCACGGGTTGCCAAAAGCTCAGCCTCAAGCTTAACTGTCCTCCCATGGATAGCCAAAAGATTTGTTTCAGCTTTCGAGCAAGCTGCCTCACTAAGCGCGGCCTTCCCACGGGTCGCCAAAATCTCAGCCCGAGAAGCCCTATCAGCAGCTTCGAGCTCGACAATCCTCCCCTGAGCAGCAAGAAGCTCCTTCTGCACAGCCTCATGGTTAAGCTTCAATTGGCCGTAAAAATGAGCCCTCGAGAACAAACATACAGATGCTGTAGAAATTTGGAGAAGACAAAAAACAGAAGAATGACCAAGCGCAAAAAAAAAGGATTCTTACCTGAGCCAAGCCTTCCAGAAATGTGTTGATAACCCCTTCAGTGCCTAAAGCACTAATCTACTGTATATCAGATAGAACCACAAATCTCCCAAGCCGTTCTCTAATGACTTGAGGATCCCCCAGTATAGAACCGGACTGAATCGGTGCCCCTATATGAGCTCCCGCAGGAGGCGTGGATGGGCGGGGTCGAAAAGTATAGTATAGGGGAAGTCTCTCGAGCAAGCGCTTCGAAGTCACCAACCGGGAAGGAAGGCACAACGGTGAAGGTGTCACTTGATGAGCACTCGCCTCGACGTGCACATCATTCGTCCTCGCCACCTTGGGAGGATGAGCGCCCCTACTGGCGCCCCCAGATAGGATTGATCCAATCACTGTCCTATCCACTGTAGCAAATGAGACAAAGCGTTATCTGAGTGACCGTCATCTCATAAAAGATAAGTTATAAAGGTAAGTCAACATACCTTTTCTCTTTAACAAAGAACCACCTGATTTCGGCGAGGAACCTCCAGCTCTATTGCCATACTTAGGCAAAAGAACGCTCAGGTCTTTGTCAGGGTGAGCCTTCACAACCTACAACTTCGACTCTTGTTCTTTGGAGAGCACCGGCATACCTGCAGGAAGATGATGAGCATATATATATACAAAAATAAAAATAGTAAACTCAAAAATGTACCGGGTTTCCTGGCATCACCCCAACGCATTGAAACCAAGGCCCTATCAGTCTCTGCAGCCCATTCTCCGCCGACAAAGAAAAAGCGAGATTTCCAGCCATGGCAATTGGAGCGTAACCCAGTGAACACCATACCACTCTTTGAAGTAAAATAATACCAGCCCCTATTTGGTGCAGGAGTCTCACTCAAGTTATAAGCCCCATGGAACTCTTTGGGAGAAACATCTTCGTGATGCACCTTCTTCCATAATATGAGAAAACCCAACAAGACTCTCCAACCATTGGGCGCTAACTGCCCTGGAGTAAGAGAAAAATAGTGCAGAATTTGACAAATGGGATGGGACATGGGGAACCTAAGCTCGACCTCGAGCATCTCCTCGTAAATGACAATGTCATCAGAGGAATTATCGCAAGCACATTCACCCTTCTCGGCCCGGCAACACGACACAGTGGGTGGAATATGATAAGTAGAAATAAGCCTCGAAATCTCATCATCAGAATTGAGTGAGCTGAAAAGGGTACTTACTTTAGGCCTGTCATCATCCGGGATCGACTTGCTTTTGTGTTTCATCTTTTGGGGTCTTAAAGAAGGGCCTGAACCACCATCTAGAAGGTCTTGAGTCACATTGGATGGAGAACCCCCAACCTCTTTGTGGTCATCTGAAACCACCTGCTCGCCCATGACCAACTCCTGCTCGCCCATGACCAGCCTTTGCTCACCCATGACCAGCTCCTTCTTCTCGCCCACTGACCAAATTTCTCGCTACAAGACCAAATTTCTTGTTCTCCTAAGACCAGCCCATGTTCGCCCAAGTCCAAAGACATGCTCGTCAAAACTTACTCGCCTAGCCGCTCTCGCCCCTGAAATTTCCGGCTCACCCATGCTCACCTAAATGGGACGATCCAGCACCTAGAACATCTCGCCCCTCACCAGCAGCTCGCCCACTAGCAGCTCGCCCATCACCAGATCGCCCATGTCCATCTCTGCAGTGAAGCCCAAACGGATCTGCACTTCTAGTAGCGTCGTGCACAGCGTTATCCACCATGGTAGCCTCTTGGGAGGTCACTTCATCAATCAATCCGCTCACATGGCTATCTCCTCATTTGTTCGACATTTCTTCACTAAGAAGAGATCTGAAAAAGAATAGGACATGAAACCCCCAAATTTATAACTTAGGTTCTTCAAGAATAAGAGAGAAGGAGTTCCACAAACCAGAGGAGTTTATCTGAGAAGGAGAAGGTCACAAATTAAAAGGAATTTCAAAGAAAAACGGATTTAAAGGTACTTTTACTATTTGAGTCATAACTTTTGACCCGTAACTCCGATCGAGGCCCGTAATATATCAAAATGACCATATCGACGAGCTCTACAAAGTTTATTGCCTATGGCCATGATGCATGTTGTTTAAAGCCCAAAAATTCCTCCGAAGCACATGTTTTGACCTCTTGAAGTTTTTTCCAATTTTATCGGAAATTCAAATTTTAGCCGAATGCCCTCCTCTCCAAGTTCTGTTGGACGCAGGGCATTGGGGGGCAAATGATGGGTCTAGCCCAAAGATTCATTCCATCTCATAAGCCCATATTATAGGCCCAAGTTCAAGAAATCTGGCGAGCCCAACAAATGTGGTCCAGAGGTTAATTGAGCACGCCCACGTCATGAAGGAAGTGACCAAGTCTCGTCCCCGGATCTCACGGAGAGCACGTCAACCATCTTGTGCCTTAGGAGGAGGTTGGGAGCTCCACTAAGGCAGTGGTTATGTGCTTGTCCCAAAACGGTCACGGTCGCTATAAATATAACGCCTTATCATCACTGAAACAACAACTGACTCTTGTATTTAATAGCTTATGCTCTTTGTAGTCTCTCCAACACACATGATATAAAGTGCCAGGAAACCATAGCCATTCAACAGTGGACTAGGTCAACTTGACCGAACCACTTTAATTCGTGTCTCATTTTCCTACTTTAATTACCATTTTTTTTAATTATTTGATTGGTGTTTGTGCAAAGTCCATTTTGTGCATCATCAGTATGTATAAGTAACATTCTTTCTTGGACAAACAAAACTGTGTGCATGTGGTGGCAAGTTTTAGTGACAAAAATTTTGGGACACACCAAATTGATGTGCAACCGAACATGTGCTGGAAAAGTGGTTTAAAAAAAAAACATGTGTTGGTCAAATTATGTATTAAATGATAATTGAATTGAAAGCATTAATTGCACCAAAGTTGTTTAATATGCATTTATAACATATATACATTAAATGTGAGTGTTAAAATATTTATATATATATATATATATAACGTGTGTGGGTGTATAAATTATATATAAGTAATCATTAATTGCATATATGTTATTAGTATATATAATATTATAACAATTAATGCATGCATGACATATAATGTATATATATATATAGTTAACATCAACAATCAATGCATGCATTATATAAATCTTACATGAATTATAATGCATATGCTTACTTTTTGTGTAAAAAAGGAAAAATCGAATGGAGTGAGTATAAGTTATAATGTTTGCAAGCATACATAACTATATAATTAATGCATGCATGTGATGCCACTTTTTGTTAAAACCGTGTGTGCAAAGTGACTTCCTTTTGGGACAAAAACGGTGTAATGCTTGCTAGCATTTAGATTAAAAACACATGGTCAAAACATTAAATGCTAAGTTGATGAAGTGATGCCTGGGCGGTTTTTGTTCTTCTTCAACATGAAATTACTTTTGATCTGGTCCGTTAATTTCAAATTTTATTGATCAAAATCGTGCATTTAAAATCAGATTTTCAAAATTATAATTTTACCCCTAACCTCAAAAATCTATAAATATGAGGCTTTTCTTTCATTTCCAATTTGCCAATTCACTTGAAAAGAAAAGCTTATTTTTCTCACACATACTCTCTCTCTAAAAAGCTTTCTCTCTTCTTAGAAAAGTTCTGATTATTTGAGAAGAGAAAATTGGTCTTAAGCATATTGAGATAAGTTGTTTGATTTATTTTATTTGAATTATCTCTTGCTTATTTATATTTATAGATATACGAATATAAATTGGTATACACAATTCTATATATCTATATTTCATCTATTTATCAAATAAAAGGATACTTGGGCGCCGCAAGGCTACGGAGATACACCTCTACAGAGAGGAATTCGAACCATACGATTCCTTATAGTCTTCAGTAACCTTTTATTAATATTATTTATATAAATATCGTAAAATAGATACGACACTTGATAGCTTAAAACGACACTGAGATACTGCTCCAAAAAGAGTAGTCATCCGAACTGGATTTGAGAATCGTAGTAATCTATTAAAAATATTTATATAAATATCAATTCTGAAATACACCTCTACCAAGAGGAATTCGAACCGTACGGTTCCTTATAGTACTAAGTGACATTATCTATAAAAGTTCACATAATAGATAAAATATTCTTATATATTATTTGAGTTAAACAAATATATTTGTTATATCAAGTATCGCTTAATCGATTTATTTATTATACTTGATATCGTCATCACAAGTATTTGTTCATAAATTTATTTATTCATAAAATACTTGTTGCATAATATAAAAGTTATTTAAACTTTTATTTCACAAACTTAAGTGAATATATCTGCTTAAATAGAAGCATATTTGATTCAAAACTCAAAATAACTTATTTGCTTACTAAGAAGCATTTTCTCTCTATAAGTTATTTAAATTTAAAGTAACTTTTTCTTTAATCCATAAAGAATAAATAAATTCTTTATAAATTTGCATTAAATTTATATATCTGCTTAAACAGAAGCATTTTTGAGTAAAAGCTAAAATTGATCTATTTGCTTATTCAAGAAGCACTTTTCACACAAAATATAAAAGTTATTTAAACTTTTATAACAAAGCATAATTTTCATATTTGCTTACACAGAAGCACTATTTGATCAAAGCATAAATTATTATCTTCTTACTACGAAGCACAATTTCTCAAGTATAAAAGTCTTTAAACTTTTATAAATATATTTGCTCTCTAATTGATATCTGCTTATTTGAGAAGCATTACTATGTACTAAATTATATCTGCTTATTTAAGAAGCATCCATCTGTACTAAATTCTTATTTGCTTATTTAAGAAGCATCAATCTATACTAAATTCTTATCTGCTTATTTGAGAAGCAAATTGTTGTAAAATCATTTGTAAAAAGAGAAAAGGTTAGAGTTAGTTTATTTTATGTACCTGTGAGAAAGACGAGTAATTCTTCGACCAAGACCAGAGTCTTAGAGAGGTCAGTGGGAAGTTGGGTCTCTAGTGTACTTGTGAGGTGAAGAAGAGGCTGTTGTTTCAAGACCAGATCATAGAATAGAACTGAACTCAAAAGAAGTACAACTAAGCTTGAGGAGGGAGCTTACTATCTAAGATAGATTAGTTGGGAACAGTTGGAAGTTTGACTATAAAACTTTGTAAAGGCTTCTTCGCCTGTTGAAGGAGTATTTATTACTGATAGTAATAGGATCTCAAGTCCTGGAGAGGAGCTTGAGACTGGACGTAGCAGCATACCCTGGATGCATGTTGTGAACCAGACAAATCTCTATGCATTGTGTGATTGATTTTTTTACTGTATTGCATATTAATTTCTAACACTGCAAATTAATTATTCAAAAATCAAAAAGGCCTAAGATAATTTTTTAAACCTGTAATAATCTATTCACCCCCCCCCCCCCCCTTCTAGATTATTATTGGACTTTCAATAATGTTTACGTAATAGTAATATTATCAAGGGGTAATAATGTTATTAAGAAATTAATGTAATAACTAATAGTTAAATGTGTGATTAAATATTAGGTAATTTAATATAGAGCAATGGTATATGATTTTGCTAATCGAAAGGTCAATTATAGGTCTTTCGAAGGAAGGTAGATAGACTACTAACCAGAATATATTTATTTTCATAGCAGTAGACTACAGATAAGGTAAATTCCCTAACTCAAACTCGAGTATTATTTTTCAAGCATGTTAGTGGATGATTATTGTTGATTATTCCACATCTATGATTATTATTGAATATTCACAATTACTGCAAATTCCCTATACCGAGACTTTACTTTTCGTAAGTAATTTAGTTGAGCTCAAGTTTTAATTCTCAAGCATGTGCTAAGTGGTTTAATTATGTAAAATTATTCCACATCACTGTTATTGATATTCGCACTGAGTGCATTTGAATTCGTACAGTCTTTGACATGTACCTTATTTAAAAGTTCTATAATCCATGAATTATGGAAGTTTAAGTCTAAACCCTTGTTCGGTCAGACAGTTGCATGAAAAAACATTTATAAAAGCTATACAGGCCATTTGATGGTACGGATTCTTAGACTGAAGTGAACACCCCTTATCATAGGGGAGTACCCCACGTATCAAATGTAAGATACACACTACAGAGTTAAATGTTATGCATATACATAGTGTACGAGAGGTTGATCCCCGAGATGCGTGATTCGAGCCAAGAACTAAGGGGTCAATTAGCTATTGATTCCCTTGGAAGTTGTTCATAGTCTACTTAACTACTTGATATTCTAAAAGCACTTGTTGTCTCTTGCTTCTATTATTCAGATATTAAATCTTTCTAGATATTCATTTCATTCATGATATATATTATTCTTGTTGTACTTAAACTTGATAAGTAGGTTTTATACCTACTTATTGGATATCAATTCATGAGAACTATGCTCATCTCAAGTACAATTTAGTATGTTTTTAGTTGCATTTTGTTTTATTTTGTATCACTTGTAATTAGAACTCCTCTGGTGTGAAAATGCAAGAAATGACATAGCTCAGCAGTGGCAGGTGTTATGAGAATAGCGAAGGCATGGCACATGAAACGAGTGGAGATATGGAACTGAGCAGTGATGGAAGAACAAGCAACAAGTAGTAGAGCAACAAGGAACAACAATGTAAAATAAGTACGCAGGATACGAAGTGCCTGAACCACCTTGCAACAACAAGTCAATAATCGCGCCGCCCGCCATCGACCTCTTTATCGATTGTATTTTAAATTTAAAATTTGAAGTGTTTGAGTTCATCTAAGCTACTCTGGTTGATACCAGACGCGATTATTATTTTTTTTATCAGTTTTTAGACTAGAGAACTGGGGTTCTAAGCTTGGAATGAATTTCCAAAGAGGATTCAGACTTAAGATTTTCTACATCTTCTTTAGAATTCAATCATTGAGCAATAACTCATTTTTCATTTTGGTGGAAATTATTGGAGATTTGAACAACGTTTTGGAACATAAACTGCAATTGGGTTTGATCAGTTCTATCTTCTCTTTCAATTGCCTTAATTATTTTCCATGTTTTGCTATAATCCCATAATGATTTTCGGTTCAGAAATGAACTAAATTCCATTATGGGATTCTAACGAATTTTGATATGTAGTCTAAAATTGATGGCTTGATTGCTTGATTGTTAATGTATCATCGGAATTTCTATTATGATTGATTGGATTGAATGAATGTTTGATCACCATTCATTTTATGTACTTGTATGGAATTAAAAATTGACATGCGAGTATGGTTGTAATCATGATAGCATGCGTGTATGAAATTGAAATGTTTAGCTTTATATTTCGTGAATCGATAGAAATATATTGTTTCACCGTGTGTAGTAATATAAGAGTTTGTGCTTCAATTCAATATATTGCCGCAATTTCACATAGAAATATAGTGATTTTGGTTTTATTGATGATTACATGATTTCTATTGCATGTGGAGGTTATGTAAGTATGTCATAATGCATTGAAAAATGGTTATGTCTACTTTTGTGCTCTTCGCTAATTTTCCATGATATATATAATTTGCATGATGGTAATATTTAGATGAAATATGAAATGAAGTTAGAATCCCATTATTTCCAAATTTGATTTATTATTCTATTATTATTATTTTATTCATTATTTGAGTTAGATTAATTTAAAATTGTAAGTTTTCGTTTAAGCATATTAAAAATAGTGATATAATTGATGCATAATAATTTAATTTTGACTACTTGTTGACCCATGTATGCTTACATGAGTTAGAGTCCATTTATTAAAGCTAAAAAGGAGGCAACAAATTTTTGGCGCCGTTGCCGGGGAAAGGTGTTTAATTGTATTATTATCATCGATTTTAAGCTAAATTTGTATGACTTAGACAAATCTAATCTTATCTCATTTCTATTTTTGTTTTTGTTTCAGGTACTTGTATATATTTTATGCACACGCGATCATCCAATTTCGAGTTGATACTTGCACAGGACAACATTAACGGTAGAGGTTGGAAATCGAGAGCGCGTAGAAATATACAAGCAGAGTTAGAGGGGACAACATCTAATATGGCAGCCGAAGGACAAAGAGAAGAGCAAAGAGAGGAGCATAGGGCTTTGAGAGACTATTCGATGCCAAACATTAATGGACTGCAGTCAAGTATAGTCAGACCAGCGATAGCAGCTAATACCTTCGAGATAAAGCCGGGCACTATTCAAATGGTGCAGAATTCAGTACAGTTTGGGGGTGCTGCTACAGATGATCCTAATGAACACCTGTTGAGCTTCATTGAAATATGTGATACTTTCAGATATAACGGGGTGACAGAGGATGCAATCAGACTTAGGCTATTTCCATTCTCATTGTGGGATAAAGCAAGAAGTTGGCTTCACTCTTTACCTTCGGGATCTATAACCACATGGGAGGACCTAGCACAGAAATTCTTAGCCAAGTTTTTTCCAATGGCTAAGTCTGTGAAGATGAAGACAACAATTTCCCAGTTTGAGCAGCAACAGGGTGAATCATTATATGAAGCCTGGGAGAGATACAAGGAGATGCTAAGGAAATGTCCACACAATGGCATGCTAGATTGGATGGTTATCAACACATTTTATAATGGATTGGGATGGCAATCAAGGCTATTCAGAGATGCAAATTGCAGGAGGAGCTTTATGGGCGAAGAGCTATGAAAAGGCCTATAACCTCATTGAGACAATGACATCAAATGATTTTCAAAACCCTACAGCCAGGATGCCACAGGCCAAAGTTGCAGGTTTGTTAGAAGTGGATGCTATCACTCAATTGTCAGCACAGATGGCATCCATGGTAAAGAAGATTGACTCGTTGGCAGATACTAAGGCGAAGACAGTTGCTTTTGTGTGTGAAATATGTACAGGGTCACATTCAACGGACCAATGCGCTATCAGTTCAGAGTCAGTACAATATGTGAGTAACTACCGGGAAGATCAAGGTCAATTTCAAAACACATATAGCTCCAACAACCGCAAACATCCAAACTTTAGTTGGTCAAATAACCAAGGAAATCAACAAAGTCAATTTCAACCACATAACCAATTTCAGTCACAGTCAGCTCAGCAACAGTTTGCACCAAGACCACCTTATCCACCGGGATTCTCTCAACAACAACATCATACTCCACCGCACCTCAAAGCAAAGAAAAGAAGTCGTAGAGATGGAGGAGATGATGATGAAGTACATGGCAAAACATGTAAGTGATGATTAAAAGCCAAGCAAGTGCTATATAAAAAATCTGGAAACTCAAATGGGTCAGATGGCGAGCATGCTTAACAACAGGCCCCAGGGTTCATTGCCAAGTACCACAGAGTCAAATCCAAGAAGAGAAGGGAAGGAACAATGTTAAGAAATCACACTTCAATTTGGAAAATAGGTCAGAAATCAACAGCAGCGCGCCGCCACACATTTTTAAAGAGGAGAAGACGCATGTGGCGTGCGCCATGAGATAGAAAATTTGTCTATTGAGAAATTAAATGATGAAGATTTTGGACAACAGCAGGAAAAGAATAATAAAGCAGGTTCAGTTGAGAAGCCCGGAAATAAAATACCACTAGTTCACCCTCCGGTTCCTTATCTGCAGAGATTGCATAAGCAGAGGGAAGACAAGCAGTTCAACAAGTTCTTGGAGGTCTTTAAAAAGCTGCAGATTAATATACCCTTCGCTGAGGCATTGGAACAGATGTCGAGTTATGCAAAGTTCATGAAGGGTATCTTGTCGAGGAAGAAGAGATTAGAAGATTTTGAGACAGTGGCCTTGACGGAGGAATACAGTGCAGTGCTTCAACGCAAATTACCTCCAAAGCTGAAAGATCCGGGAAGTTTCACAATTCCATGCACAATTGGAAAGATGAGTTTCGGCAAGTGTTTGTGTGATCTTGGGGCAAGTATTAATTTGATGCCTTTATCAATATTCAATCAGTTGGGATTGCCGGCTCCAAGGTCGACAAATATCTCTTTACAACTTGTTGATAGGTCTATCACTTATCCACGGGGAATTGTTGAAGATGTTTTGGTAAAAGTGGATAAATTCATCTTTTCGGCTGATTTTATCATTTTAGATTATAAAGAAGATAGGAGTATACCAATCATATTTGGTAGACCATTCTTAGCCACGGGAAGGACCTTGATAGACGTTCAGAAAGGGGAACTCACAATGCGTGTTCATGATCAGGAAGTTACCTTTAACGTATTCAAGGCAATGAAATTTCTGACAGATGAAGAGGAATGCTTTAGGGTTGATTTGGTGAACAAGGTATTAAATGATGAAGTAGAGAGTTTGGTGGATCATGAACCGTTGAGAAGTGCTATAGCTGGAAATTCAGAAGTAGATGATGAGGAATTTGAAGAACTTGTGCATTTTCTTGATACTACTCCACAATTCAGAAAATTCAAAACTCTTATTGAGCCATTGAAGAAAGCTGGAGAGACGTCAGTGAAATTGAAGCCATCTCTTGAGACACCTCCAGAACTTGAATTAAAACCACTTCCGCACCATTTGAGGAGGTATACATTTTAAATAAAGATTCAAAGTTACCGTGATTATTTCTTTCGCACTAACATCTTTTCGGGGAAGAAAAACTGCTACGAGTTCTTAGAGAGTTCAAGTCACTATTGGATGGACTATATATAGATATAAAAGGATCAACCCTTCTTTTTGTATGCATAAGATCTTCTTTGGAAGATGATAAGAAGTCGTCGATTGGAGCAACAAAGAAGACTTAATCCGATCATGAAGGAAGTGGTCAAGAAAGAAGTATTGAAATGGTCGGATGCGGCATAATTTATCCGATTTCAGATAGTTCATGGGTGAGCCTAGTCTGGTACTTCAAAAGGGAGATTTGGTGTTCACTTAATCAAACATTCATATCTAACTATGATGGGGTGGAGAGTCACATGGATCATCAATGAATCCCCAAACCTGTAAACTTCATTCCCATTAGTTGGTGTTCACTTAATCAAACATTCATATCTAACTACCCAATCACAATTGGATAAATAAAATCCTTCCCATTAAAGGGTTACATAATAAAATCTTCCAAAGTTATCTAACCTTTAAATATAATCATTCAAATGCGGAATTAAAATTATTACATAACATCATTATTAAGAAGTCTAAGATCATCACAATAAATAAAAGTACAAATCAAACATCACTTGTACAATTTTCCTTCCTTTGCTAGTTGAAGGTTCATCTACCTTCTCCACTTTTTAGTCGCAATGAGTTTATAAATATGCAAGAGTGAGCAAAACAATTGCTCATCGGATAAAATAATGAATCACGTAAGAATAACAATAATAAGCGCGCCAATGAGTAGCTCATCAAAACTAGATAGTATTCTAACAATGATAATCAGAACTGAAATCCAAAGTATGGAATAAACATTACCGAGGGTCATAAGACCATGAACTATGTCCACGCTATGAGTAATCTTTCAACTCCAACTTTAATAAATATAAGACTATAAGGACTCCTCGTACTTAGGGGATCATCCCTTCGTACCATGTATTGTGCACAAACATTTAACGCTACGCGTAAGTTATCCCCTAATAATAGGGTTGTTCATCTCAGTATTTAGAGTACAAGTCCGCACCAAAGAGAGTTTGGTTTGGATAAGCTTTCAAGGGTAATTTGAAGTTCAACGATCATCAACTAGAGGACTAGTTGAATTAATACCAATAACATCATACTATAGAATACTCGTAATTGAATCGTCATGGTAAATTAAAATCATGCTTTAGGAATAATCTAATAGCATACAACTTGAATAACTATAACACACCTTGCTTGAACAATATTAAGCCAAGGTTATTTAGAATTGAATACTAAGCATGCATGGAAATATGAACGATAAACTATTCAAATATATTCGGGCATGCTAAACAACAAGTTAAATACAAGAATAACTTGTTCAATATCAAAAACAAAGTTTAGAAACCTTGCATTATTATATTGGAAACCATAATTAGTTCAAGCAAGATAAAGGATTAGAAAACTTGCCTTGCTCGTAGGCTAAACCGAATCAATTCGGATCACAATACCCTATATGTACATATATATATATATATATATATATATATATATATATATATATATATATATATGTCATCATGACATAGTTAGTCACTACTACTTTACAAATTTAACTAACTACATACATCATATAGGTTTGATTATTTAATCATATAATCAAGTTATAACACAAGTTAATTGTTAATAACATACTTATTCATAGTATAGAAATACTAACATCAACATTTTCTGATCCTACTATCATCACATAACAATTTCTTAACATTTGAGTACAAAAAGTACACTGTCAGACCATTACGCTAACTTTCAACATTGCATTTACGCTTTATATCAGAGATGGTGCAGTAGATGAGAGGCCATCATGACGTGAGAAATAAGCTACGAGGCAGCTGCATGCATGGCATGGCGATAATTATGCAAGCTGAGATTTATATTTATGCCGCTAAGCTGCACAAGGCTGCCATTCTCAGCTGAGACTTTTGCACACACTACTTACAAAAAATCATATGCACAAAGCCAATTTTGGCCTACAAGTTCGTTTCTAACAGTCTAATTCACATATAATTCATACAAAGACTTCATGTAAACATAATTCAAGAACTCCTAACATGATTCTACCCATACAACAACATAAACAACTAATTTAAAACATCCAATTTCACTATTTTTGATAAAAATTCACTTTTTGATATTTTTGATGAAAATCAATACTGTGATTTTGTTTTTCAACCAAAACAGTTAATTTAAAGCATTTTATCAAAGTATATACATACTCTAACAAATTGAATAGCCAATTTATCAATAAAACAACTAAACAACCCATAATTTCTATTTTAAATTAACCCATATTCATTCACATAAACTCTCTGTAAAAAGGTTTTCTTCACAAACTACATACATAACAACAATTCATTGATTATAATCATATAAAACTTATGAAAATAACTTTACAACACTAGTTAATCATATGAATACCCATAAAATCAACAATTTACCCTATCACAAGAATTTTACAGAGAAATAGAGAGAAGAAAACTAGAACTTTAAAACTAAAAAAAAAAGGTAGTAGAATACCTTGATTGTAGAAGATGATGGCTATCCTTTTGATTATCAAACTTCTTTTCCCCAATTCTTTTCTCAAATTCTCTCTCTGCCTTTCTTCCTCTCTTCTTCTTTTCTCTCACTTTTCTTCTTCTTCTTCTTCTTCTTCCTCCGAAGTCTTTCTTTTCTTCCTAACTCTATCTAGCGTATTACTAGATATCTAACGATATATAATAATAATAATAATATAATAAATATATAATATAATACTAACTTAATCGACATCGTTATGTTTATTTGAAAATCAAAAGCCATAAGGCTTGTTTGGCTAACTAAAAAAAATAATCAATTAACCCTTATGCCTTGTTTGGTAAAACACAATTAGAATAAAGACTTAATAAGCAATAGGCCTTGTTTGGCAAAAACCGAATTAAAACTCCTTTAAGTTATTTTAATAACTCCTTTGTAAAAGGTTATTTGCCACCTTTTATTAAATTATTACAACACATAAATCAATACCACAAAATTAGAATTACAAATTCAAATAAAAGGATAATAATTCAATTAATCAAAACTTTCCAACTTAATAATTAAATTAAATTAGAATAAAATAATTAATTTCCTTAATTATTTATTTAACAAATAATTAACCAAATCGAATCAAATTTGAACAATTACAAATTCAACCATAAACACATCCATTAAATACTTAAATAATTCAATAAATATTTAATATAACAATTAAAATTAATTAGAAACTATTGAGAATTTTCCGCCACCAACTTCAGTAAAAGGTGTTCGAAGTTTTTTGGGACATGCAGGCTTTTACCGCAGATTCATAAAAGACTTCTCCAAGATAACTAAACCATTTTGCAGTTTATTAGAGAAGGATGCTCAGTTCAAGTTTGATGAGAACTGTGTGTCTGCATATGAGCACTTGAAGGGGAAGTTAACTTCAGCACTAGTCATTACAGCTCCGGATTGGGACTTGCCATTCGAATTGATATGTGATGCCAGTGATTATGTTGTGAGGGCTGTTTTGGGTCAACGAAAGGAAAAGATTTTTCATGTGATATATTATGCTAGCAAGACCCTTACAGATGCAGTTGAACTACACCACCATAGAGAAAGAATTACTGGCAATTGTGTATGCTTTTGATAAATTTCGAGCATATCTTATTGGTACGAGGGTGATAGTGTACACGGATCATGCGGCAATTTGACACTTAGTGGCAAAGAAGGATGCAAAGCCTCGTTTGATCAGATGGATCTTATTGTTGTAGGAGTTTGATTTAGACAGAAAGGGAACTGAGAACCAAGTGGCGGACCACTTATCTCGACTAGAGAATCCGGAAAAAGAAGCAGAGGACAAGATTATGATTAATGAATTCTTTCCAGATGAACAGTTGTTTGTGGTAAAAGGGGAAGTGCCATGGTTTGCAGACTACGCAAACTACTTGGTGAGTAAGATGGTACCTTCTGACTTGGTTGGTCATCAAAAGAAGAAATTCTTGCATGATGTTAAATGGTTTATATGGGATGAACCATATTTGTTCAAATAATGTGCTGATCAGATGATAAGGAGGTGTATCCCATATAGCGAGACAGAGGGGATTTTACAGGATTGTCATGCTTCTTTATATGGGGGTCACTACGGTGGAGAGCAAACAATGGCTAGAGAGTCTACTGTCGGATTTCTTGGCGCGACAATTTTCAAGGATGCTTACGGTTTAAATTCAGAGATGTGACAGATGTCAAAGAGTCAGGAACATTTTGAAAAGGAATGAAATGTCATTGAACACAATCCTCAAAGTGGAAATTTTTGATATGTGGGGGATAGATTTCATGGGTCCTTTCGTTTCTTCATGTGGAAATCTTTACATCTTGCTAGTAGTGGATTATGTGTCAAAGTGGGTGAAAGTGGCAGCTCTTCCAACAAATGATGCCAAAGTGGTCCTAAGGTTTTTACAAAGAAGTATTTTCACGAGGTTTGGGACTCCAAGGGCTATCATTAGTGATGAAGGCAGTCATTTTTGTAACAGGTAGATCACAGCTCTGTTGGCTAAGTATGGGATGAATCATCGCATTGCTACAGCTTATCATCCGCAAACGAATGGCCAAGCAGAGGTTTCAAATCGGGAAGTTAAGAGAATTCTGGAAAAAGTTGTGAACCCCACAAGAAAGGATTGGTCCTTAAAGCTTGATGATGCTGTTTGGGCATATAGGACTACTTATAAAACTCCATTAGGCATGTCACCTTTTTAGCTGGTTTATGGGAAGGCTTGTCACCTTCCTATGGAGCTTGAGCATAAGGCATATTGGGCGATTCGGAAGCTAAATTTTGACTTGAAAGTTACAGGAGAGAAACGCCTACTCCAACTTAATGAGTTGGATGAATTTCGACTACAGGCGTATGAAAACTCAAAACTATACAAGGAAAAGGTGAAGAAATGGCATGATCGCAAGATTTTAGAGAGAGTATTTGAGTCGGGACAAAGGTTTTTGATATTCAATTCCAGACTTAAACTTTTTCCTGGGAAGCTCAAATCAAGGTGGTCAGGGCCATTTATAGTAAAGACAGTTTTCCCACATGGTGCGGTAGAAGTGTTCGATAAGTTTCCGGACAAGCCGTTTAAAGTGAATGGACAGCGGCTGAAGCATTACTTTGGTGGCGAGGTTGACAGACAGAAAGTCACCTCCATTCTTTCTTCGACCTGATTGAATCAGAGATAGTCAAGCTAATCCTACAGCTCGAATGCCACAGCCCAAGATTGCAGGTGTGTTGGAGGTAGATGCGATTACACAGTTGTCGGCACAGATGGCAGCTATGGCTAAGAAGATAGATACTTTGGCAGAAAGCAAAAGTGAAAACAGTTGCCTTCGTTTGTGAGATTTGTGTGGGGTCACACTCCACGAATCAATGTACTATCAGCTCGGAGTCGGTGCAATATGTGAGCAACTACAGGAAAGACCAGGGTCAAATTCAGAACACATACCACCCCAACAACCGAAATCATCCAAACTTTAGCTGGTCGAATAACCAAGGAAATCAACAAAGTCGGCCAACCGAATCATCAATTCCAACCACAACTATCTCAAACACACATTTTTACACAAAACCCACCGTTCCCACCGGATTCTCTCAACAACAACAACATCACACTCCAACTGCACCACAGCCAGAAAAGAAATCAAAAATGGAGGAGATGATGTTGAAATACATGGCAAACACAAAGCTCATGATCAAAAGCCAAGTAGTGGCTATTAAGAATTTGGAGACTCAAAATGGGGCAAATGGCGAGTATGCTTAACAACAGACCCCAGGGTTCATTGCCAAGTAACACTGAGACAAATCCAAGAAGAGACGGGAAGGATCAGTGTCAAGCGATCACATTGAGATCAGGGAAGGATTTGACAGGTTCTGCAAGTCGTGTACCCGCGCCTGATGGTACGAAGGAGGCCGCACGGCCGCACGAGGCAGAGCAGGTGACTAAAGAGGAGGAAAATCTGGAAAAGTCTGAGGTTCAGCAGAAAGAGAAAGACAAAGCAGGTTCAGAAGAGAAGGTCAAGAGTCCAGAGCCACCAATTCACCCTCAAGTATCCTATCTGCAGAGGTTAATTAAGCAGAAAGAAGACAAACAGTTCAACAAGTTTTTGGAGGTATTTAAAAAGCTGCAAATTAATATACCTTTCGCCGAAGCATTGGAACAGATGCCAAGCTATGCAAAGTTCATGAAGGGTATATTGTCAAGGAAGAGAAGATTAGATGAGTTTGAAACGGTAGCCTTGACCGAGGAATGCAGTGCAGTGCTTCAGCGCAAACTACCTCCAAAGCTAAAAGATCCAGGCAGCTTCACAATTTCGTGCACAATTGGGAAGATGAACTTTAGTAAGTGTTTATGTGATCTGGGAGAAAGTATAAATTTGATGTCATTGTCAGTGTTTAACCAGTTGGGATTGCCGGCTCCAAGGCCGACAAACATTTCTCTATAGCTAGCTGACAGATCCATCACGTATCCACGGGGAATTGTTGAAGATGTGTTAGTTAAGGTGGACAAGTTTATTTTTCAAACTGACTTCATCATTCTAGACTACGAAGAGGACAAAAGCATACCAATAATACTGGGAAGACCATTTTTATCCACAGGCAGAGCTTCGATAGACGTGCAAAAAGGGGAACTCACTATGCATGTACATGATCAGGAGGTCACCTTCAATGTCTTTAAGGCAATAAAGTTCCCAACGGATAAAGAAGAATGCTTCTTGGTGGACTTGGTAGATCAGGGCCTAAAGGATGAGGTACAGAAACCGAGGAATTATGAACCGTTGAGGTGTGTAACTGGCAAAAGTTCAGAGTTGAAGGTAGAGCCGTTAATGAAAGCTGAAGTCCTTAAATTTCGGGGTGCGGTAGATAATAAAGAAGGCACCTCAATTCTTGATGTGACGTGAGATTCAGAGATAGTCAAGCTAATTGACTATAACTTAGCGCTGGATGGGAGGCAACCCATTATTTCTACCCCCATTGACTTTTTAGTTATTCATTTTGAATTACTTTAGTTAGTTATAGCTCATTCATTTTTAATAGGATATTAGATTTTCATGCTTAAGTGTGTAGCAAGAATTGCTTTGCGAATATTTGCAAGATGATAGCATTATAAGGCCACTAATTCATATCTTAACAATGTGCATTAATGTCTATGCAGGAACCATCATTGGAAAGCATCACTGATAGGGAGAATGGAGTTGAACTTGAGTATTGCAGATATCAGCTCAGCTTCATGGCTGCAAGCAGCCTAGGAAATATAAACTTCAAGGCGGCCGTGCGCGCCAAGTCAATCTCGCCAACAAACATTCTCGCAAGTCAAGCGCCGCCATACCAAACATACACTACACACATCATCACGGCACACATGCGACAATCAATTAAGACAGATCCGAACATTTTAAAAAGATTTATGGACCATTTGGACTCTCATTTGGGATAATAAATGACGCGAAATCTCTCCTCTCCATAACTCACGCTCTCTCTCTCTATCATTATAAATTGAAGCGTGCTTTTCTCAATCACATCTCCACGATTCTCTCCACGTTCAAAGCTTAACCCACGCTCTCATCCACTCTATAAAGCTAGGGCTCCTAATTGGGTTGGCAGAAACAAGTTGGGAGATTAGCACATCACAAATTCTCATTCATTCTCAGTAAGTTCATCTGTATTCTTGCTCAAATATCTACAAAGGGGTCCAAAAAGAGCATGACTATCTTCATCTTCCTCATCCTCCTCCGGCAGTCACGAGGAGGACATTGTTAACCACACCAAGTTCTTGTGTCTGGATGCCCAGCAGGAGTACTACCGGATCGTAGCAAAAACAATTATCAAGGAAAGAGGATTCAAACCAGAAGGCCAGGATGGACAGCTTTGTGCCATGATCCAGGAACGAGGCTGGGGTGGACTGACTGCATCTCCCACGCCCATTCCGATGAGCATAGTCCGAGAGTTTTACGACAATGCCAAAGTCACCATGAACGATACCTCTATGATTCGAGGTGTTGAGATAGCCTACAAACCTTCCGCTATCAGAACCATTCTGAGAATCACCGAGACACCACCACGAGGGGCTGCCAATTGGATCACAGGGGCACATAAGGAAACGGACTTGGAACGTGTCATTGCAAAGTTGTGCATACCAGGCACGAAGTGGACTTACAAAGTCGGCACGACCCAACCTCGCATATTCCCAGCAGCCGCACTGAATCGATACACCAAGGCGTGGAACCTGTTTATTTGTGTCAAGTTATTGCCTTCATCGCATCTGCATGAGATAACGGCGGAAAGGGTCATAATTCTATGGGGCATAATTACTGGCGAGTATATCGACGTGGGGTATTTGATTCATCAAAACATCGTGAAGTATCTGAAGGGAAGTACCATTGGGAGCATTCCACATGCGTCAGTGGTCGCCATGCTATGTGCTCATCAGGGGTGCAATTGGGGCAACGAACAAATGCAATATCCAAGCCAGGACATCACCCATGCCACCACCATCATGAAATTCGAGGATGGGGGGAGGCGAAAGCACACCCGCGCGGACGAGGATTTATTCTCAGGCCCACATTCCCCGAGCCATCCCAGCAGCCCCCTCAGACAGATGAGGCAGGCCCATCCACCCGAGCACACACCGTTCCTAGCGATCGACAACTCCGAAGGTTGGAGCGCAAAGTCGACGCCATGTATGACAATTTTGGAACGTTTGCCACGGGACTCACCAGGGCCTTGGCCGAAGCCTTCGCGTAGCAAGGAACAATGCTTGAGTGGCCTCAGTTTGGGACCGCAGTGCCATATCCACCACCAGATTCACCACCCGAGGAGGGTAGTCAAGCCGATCATTAGGGGATTTTTCTATACCCTTTACCTTCATTCAATGGGGCATTAAATATTATAAGTTTGGGGGTATTGGGGTAGTAGTGTAGTTTCATTTAGTTTTTACATGTTATAAATTTCTTTGAAATTTAAGTTTTTTAATTTTAGTCGTGATTGCTTTGTGTTAGTATGTTTTAGTTTGCATGTCTCACAATGTTTAGCTTTATGGAAATTCTTGCCTAGCCAATGATGATAGTGAATTGTGAAGGATTCTAGAGTATATTGGATAACATGAACGTAGTTATAATGTTTCACACGATAAAATTCATGTTCTTTGTTTAAATGCTTTCGGTTTGCACAAACGTGTTAAAATACGACAAAACATAATCTAAGAGTTTTTTTATATATGTATATCATCTCTAGAAATATACAAACTCAAAGGAGTCCTCATTACATTTATTATTGTCACATTTATTGAGAATAGTGAGGACTACTAATAATGCTATCATCTGGACGAGTCATCATTACATTTATTATCCAATATTTTCCCTAATGCTATATCTATATTTTATTCGTCTCATTTATATTCTCATTTCAAGAGAGAAAAGTGAAAGGTGAGCTCAACTAGCCCAAAAAGAAGAAATATTATGACTAAGATAATGCAGAATAAATTATCAATAGTCTTCAACAATGTTAAAGCGATAAAATACAATAGACATCAAGTTTAAGCTGCTGTGGAATAAGCAATCCATTAGAAGAGTCAAGTAGAAAATAAAACCTACTATCTTCTATGATTTAAAAAATATTTTCATCAACTTTTATCATTTGAGACTCGACAATAAATAAACCACATCTTCTAATCATCATCCGTACTTCTACGGCCGAGGATATTCATTAAATCATCAATGGTAATGACTATATACGAGAAAATCCTAGTCATAATCATACCAAGTCCATCTCTCGCACGTAAGCCAAAGATATACAACTATAAAACCAACAACAACAATCCATCTTTTTGCGTAAGCGTAAGCAAAGATATACAATTCAATAATCCATAGTCCATCTTTGCACGTAAGCCAAGATAACTTTTATTACCATATAAGCATGAGGATGATGATGATGATATAAACATTAATCAAAGCGAAAACAAGGATAAATATTAAAGACTTTAAATTTATCCAAATATTATCAACCACTCATAATCTAATATTATTAATATCATAACAATATTTTAATCACTTCTTAAACTTATAAACAATTTATTTCAATTGTTTACACTTTACCAAAAATAATGCATTTAGTTATTCAAAATGCTATATACTCATAAGATTTCATCACCAATGATCAAATCCCTTATCAAAAATCTTCATATACCTTATATAGGATTTCCAAGCCACAAAATCCTATTTTCCAACTTTTTGTTACTTCACATAACATATTTAACTCATATGTTCAGTAACTAAACCATTTTCATGAAAAATACCAAATCGGTCCCAAAAATATTTTTTTACGAGATTTAGCAGAATATAGTCCCATAATGAACATATATTTTTTCTCGGAATTTTTAAAATTCATTTTATATTTTCAAAAATCAATTTCTAATTAATTCCTTAAGAAATTAGCTACCTCAAGGTTAACTCCAGAAATTCCCAAATCTTGGCGAGGATCTTACACATGTTAACGTGAGCCTCAGTTTAAATTTCATGGTCATCTGAGTTATAGAACTCGGTTATAGCATTTTTCGTCGGAAAAACCTAAATATTGAAATGGTCATAACTTGCTCATTTTAAGTCGGAATGAGCTCATTTTTGGACAGGAGTACCTTATACCATATACTTTCATGTCCCAAAAGGCCAAAATTTTTCTCACAAATTAAAGTGGTAAAACAGCCCTTCTAAAAATCTGGACGATAGCATTTGGTAATTTCGACTTTTGACTCTTTTGCTAAAATGGGTCCACACGAAAAAATCTACAACACCTTTTCAGTGATTCCACTTGGAGATGCTACAAAACTCATAGATCTAACTCTAGAACTTGACCACACTCAAAAATTCAAAATATAATAGGAGATATGGTCGATTGAATTTCATGTTCCATTTTCACCAAAATCGATTTTCAACCCTTTGTGATTTCTAAGAAACTTTCATGTTTTCACATAATAACCAACATAACTCATCATAACACTTACTAATACTTCATATACCCATGATTTTCATCGGTCAATGCTTTTATTATGACTCTCATCATAATCAGCGTAACCAGATCATTTCCACAATTTAATAAGGAATGAATATAAAGGATCATTCACCATGCATGTGGTAATCCACATAGCGAGTTATTCCAACGAATAATAAAGAATGGAATAAATGAAGGATTCACCATGCATGCGATAGAGACGCATGCAGACGAGTTATTCCCAATGAGAATAATAAATAATGGAATGAGTCCCGCGTAAGCGCATGCAGACGGATATTAAAGCGAGAATAATAAATGCGGAATAATAAATAATGGAACCGGTAAATAATGTAAAATGCGAAATAATGCAAGACAGGATATTCAGACGAGAATAATAAATAATGGAATAAATAAAAGGAAAATTAAAAATGCATGCGAATAATAAAAAAAGTTATTCAAAGAATAATAAATAATGGAATAAAGAAGAATTTCACCACCATGTATGCATTGATAGTTATTCCAAGAGAATAATAAAGAATGGAATAATAAATAATGGAATGAAATGCGAAAGCATGATAAGCATAATATTACAAAAGAATAATAAAGAATGGAAAAGAAAAGAAACGGTCAACATAAATTACATAAGCAGGATATTCAACATAATAATAAAGAATGGAATAATAGAAGAATTTCACCATGTATGCGGTACTTAGCGCATAAGCAAAGTTATTCAACATAATAATAAGGAATGGAATAATAGAAGAAGAATTTCACCATGTATGCGTATTTAGCATAGGCGAGTTATTCAACATAATAATAAGGAATGGAATAATAGAAGAATTTCACCATGTATGCGATACTTTGCATGTAGACGAGTTATTCAACATAATAATAAGGAATGGAATAAGAAATTTCACAAGTATAGTATACGAATAAATCTTGGCATATCTGAGTTATTTCGACATAATAATAAGGAATGAAATAAAAACGAATATTGAATAAATTCTCTTCATGAATACAAAAAATAATAATCCCCCACTTACCTTAGAAGAAAGCTGGATATTGGAATAGAAAGGTAGTGAGACTTCTCTTCTTCTTTTTCTCTATAGATTTTCTCTCTATAGCTTCTCTCTATAATTTTCTCTATATAATTTCTCTCTAGAGTTTCGGTGAATTAAGTAAGAAATAATGAAGGAATGAGCTTATTTATAGGAGAATGGGTGAATAGTAACTAATTCATGAGCGGTCCAGATTGATTTACTTTTTTAAATGGATGGTCCATATTAAAACTTAAAGCAGTCCATCTTGATTCACTATTAAAACTTTAAACCAAGCGGTCCATGCGATTCACTATTAAAACTTTAAACCAACGGTCCATCTTGATTCTTATTAAAACTTTAAAATAGCGGTCCATATTGAAAACTATTAAAACTTTAAACCAACGATCCATATTGATTCACTATTAAAACTTTAAACCAACGATCCATATTGATTACTTATTATAATTTCAACCAAATATGATTTGAAACCGATTCGAAAAATTAGCACATCTCCTCATGGAATAATATTGTACCCAAAAAAAATGATTTGGACCGAGAAAAAAAATATATTTTTGGTGAATAGTCCCGTGAATAGTAACTTCGTGAATAGTAACTCATGAATAGTAACTCATTCGTGAATAGTAACTCGTGAATAGTAACTCGTGAATAGTAACTTCGTGAATAGTAACTCGTGAATAATACTAGTGAAAACACGAAAAGTACCCGAATACCGAAAATTGAATTAGATTAATATAACCTCCGGACATAAATTATTATCGAAATAAATGTCGATTTCTACACTAACACCAATAATCCCAACACAATGGAACTATCAAATTCATCTTTAATCAACACGAACTTATTCATCATTAATATTATAACTCACAATATTTAACAACCAGGTTGTTCCCAGGAAAGAGGGGGCTTTCCAATAAAGATTTCTCTCCTATTGGTAGCATGATTAGGTGACCAAACCTCTCTCGATGAGAACTTCTAGACATTGTAAATATTGCAATTTAATAATATGAACAACTTTGTCGTCTCAATTATTGATTTAATAATATATCATATATATGCGAGATGATATCTTGTGACAATAATCGAATCAATAATATGAGAGATATGATGCAACAATTACTGTAGCAATAATTGAATATAACTGAGTGACTTATCACGTAAGCATCAATAACCAATACTGTGTGCTACTATGCAACCACGCGTATTACTGTACTTTTACTACCGAGTAGTTCAACAGTTTTAACGGTAAAACTTCCGCCGTTATTTTCATAAAAATATTTTTGTCGTTTTCTCAATCCGACAATAATTCCGTTGTGGGGTCCACCAATGATTGTGCCGTCGTACGAATATTCCCTGTTAAAACGAATATTCCCCGACCAATCGAATATTATATAACAACTTGCGTACTTTGTAAAATTTATAAATATTACCCACAACTATAACGTTATCTCAAACCCACACCAAAATTTTGAAAAAAATATTTGAGAAAATTAAATCTTTATTCGTAAAATAATATAATTGCAATTTCACATGTATATATAGTGATTTTGGTTGTATTGATGATTACATGGAGTCTATCATACATGGATGCTATGTAAGTAGGTTATAGTGCATTGAAAAATGGTTATAACTCTATTCGTGCTCTTGGCTATTTTCCTATGATATGTGAACACTTCTTGCATGATAGTGGCGATTAGATGAAATATTAAATGAAGTTAGGGTCCCATTATTTCCAGATTATATTCATTCCATTAGTATACTTATTTTTAGTTGTCAGTTACAATTAGCTTAAGTCAACAAATATATTCATTAGTCCAAGCATATAAATACAGTGAGTTAATTGATGCATAGTAGTTTAAATTTAACAACTTTCTCTGTGGGATCGATACTCTACTTACTTTGTATTACTTGTTGACACATGTATGCTTACATGAGTTAGAGCTCTTTTATCAGAACTGTAAAAGAGGCAACAATCTCCTTTTTGCAAAAATAACTAAGCAACACCAGCTCATAAAAATTAAAGTAGAAACACAAAACATATAAGTGCACACCTCATAGTACAGCTCAACAGCTTCACGAGTGTAAGCATTTTCTTTTTCCCATGGCAGTGGAGGACTACCTTCAGAAAACATGTTTGGAGGCTAAGGATAGGAGACAAGTTTTATCAATAATAAGTAAAATTATAGCATTTTTTTATAATTCTACAAGCACATAACTGCATATAGATCTACAAAAACCTCAACTTTGAAAGAAAAGGATATCATGTAAAGATGAAAGTGAAAACATGTCGATCTCACGAAGTCCTCAATAAAATCATTTGGACATAACCTCTCGAATATAGAAGAAGAAACGGGCCGGTGAAGAATATTATCTTTATCTACCATCGGCTTTTTTACTCCCGTGAGATCGTGGAACATGGCCTTCCCAAACTTTATTCCTCTATCATCAATAGCGAAACAAGACTCTGCATAATATAAATGGAAACATGAACAGGTTCAAGATATCTAAGAATGTTTTGTTATTTTCTTTTTCATTATAGTGTGCATATTAGTCTTATTAATTATACCTTAACTGCTGCCACAACGCTTGAAATTTGAGCTTCACAGAGCTCATATTCTGACTTCTGCAAATAAATTTGCTTGGCTAGCTTATTTAATTCTTCATTATCTGGAAACTGCTCCAGTCCTTTTTGACAATATGATTCTACTTCCACCAACAGTTTCAGACTTAATGAAGCTTTAATAGCTCTATAGTAAGCCTAAAAGATAACAAACATAATCATATCAGAACTTCTCTGACCAGCTGCAGGAGAAATCAGATATCCTTCAAATTTAAAGGAGAGATTGCTCAGTATGAACATAAAACATAAAATATCAACCTTAGCATAGGAAGGAGAAAGCTTTATTGCCTCTTCGGCATCCAAGAGAGCATGTCTATAGTTACCCAGTTGTAGATTCACATGGGCTCTATTTGCAAATATAATGAAGTTCTCTGAATCACTTAAAGCCTTCTAATTAATTGCCCTGGTGTAGCAATCAATGGCATCAGAATAGTGGTTTTTCCCCATCTTAGCATACTCATTACCTTTTTCCTGTCAGAAAGTGTATAATAATTACCCTTTGCATATATCACAAAGAGTAAATACCCGAAAAGAGAGAAAAAAAACAAATACAAAAAAGGAGGGCATAGATTCTTACAACTTCAGGGCATTCATAATCAATACCAGCATCCTCAATCCTCTTTCGCCTTTTCTAATCCCTTTTCATGATTCCTTCTACCAACTTCTTGTGCTCTTCAAATGTTCTTTCCTAAATAATCATCACCATTTGGTTGCATAATTATGTTAAATTAACCACCAGATATCTTAGTTTACTGAAAAGTCACATTACTTGCTTCTTTTCAAATTTGTTACATAAGCATCGATATAAGAGTCTACCGGAAAATTAATATGCAATGTAATTATACCTTGTTATGCTGTTTCCTCTCAATTTGAACCCAGTCCAATGGTTTGAACCAGCGGCTAACACCTTTCCACCTGAAAATGAGGGAGTAAGCTTTTATGTGACACAGAAACAAATATAGAAGGTGAGAGGAGAGTCAAGATAGTCAATATGTTAAATACATGAAACAGATAAGTAGTAGCAAGTTCCCAATAGACAACTTTTTGAAGTAAAATTCGAACATCTAAGGGAATATAAGATCTACTTTATTTTTTTATAAACATGAATTAGATATTTACACAGTAAACATATGAGCTGTTTCGGGGGGTTTAGATCACAAAGTGATGCTTGAGAGAAAACATAAGAACTACATGTCATTAGAATTGTCAGGAATTAAGTGAGAGCAGAACGTAAAATACGAGTAAAGGAGTGCTCGATTGTATTATTAGTAAGGAAAAAAGGGTGAACTTCCAAGACTTCCAAGACAAATGATTGCATTCTCTCTTTCAAGAAGGAAAACATCGTATTCCATTCCGGGTTATGTGTTTTCTGTAAATGTTGTGCGACTCCTTTATAGTTTCCAACTCTTACTTCAACATATGGGTCAAGGCTTCCTATAATATCCTTGTCATGAAGGTTGCGTGCTTTTACAACTCATACAAAAAGGAACCGCATTGGTTCAACAAGATCGTAAGTGCTGGCTGGCTTGTTTACACGTATAACTCGTCCACCAAAAATTCTACCCCCTCCAAGGAAAGTGCGTGTCTCTTTCAGTGGATATTCAGCTAGTTGCGATGACAAACCTGAGAACATGCGAACAAGTTTGGAAGCCCGTGGCTCAAATCTCATCTGATCAATGCTATATCTTACTGGTTATTGGGTGGCAGCTGTAGAAAAAATTGGATGTTGTTGTGAGTTCTTTGGGTTTGGCAGATGGTGGAATGTGTGTATTGACTCTTTATTTTCCCTCGAAAATGCTTTTGGATCAAAATTTTGAGCTTCTTGGACAGTTGATCGAGATTGAGATGATAGCGAATTTGTATGCACAGAAGATTCCATTGCAGGAAGCAGATTTGAGGACTTAATGGAAGGATCATCTGTGATAAATACTTTCCGTCCAAGCTCACCTCTTACATGGGAGAAAATGCTTCGCTTTTCTAGAGGGTGGCAAATTAACAGCATCGGAATAGGGAACAAATAATGTCCCTGTTATACAAACCTTGCCTAGAGAAGATTTGGAGTTGGTAGCATTGTTATGGTGGTAGACATAGGCATCAAGTGTGATATTAGATAGGTTGTTTGGATCAGAGACGTTAAAATAGAAAGTCTCATTCCAAACAGGATCAAGATCCTTCTCCTTGACAGTGGTGAGGAATTTCTGATGGTCAAAGTGGAGCTCCACAAAAGCATTGGATGAACTCCGACCATCTTTGGGCATAAGGTTGTGGGCACGGATAACCTCCACCCCGAGTTTGAGATTGCTCATGGAGTTAAGTTAGAAAGATATTGACAAACTGGTGAATGCTGATTAAGAGGGAATTCAAATTCCTGCTAGCAAGATTCACGGGGAACAACCTACACCAAGAAAAGAACGAATGACTAGAGTATTAGTGGTGATAGGGGAGATTAGGGGAAAAAAGAAGAAGAAAAAGTTGAGACAGTCTGAATAAATAACAAAACAAGTGAAGTACCTGAACTCACATAGTTAAGAAATTGTAAGTAGATAAACAATACAATGCTAGATAAGTAACTGGTAAGAAGAATAAATCTTGGGTGTATGTCGACAGTATGTAGGACAAATTAGTAGTTGAGGTACAACATTTCAGATTAGATAGAACTTCTTAATAACTTTATGTGTCACCAAATGGGTTTAGACTCGTTTCCACCATTAAAGTTGCAGAGCAAAGCTCTAGTGTAGTAGGAGATGATGATGATATGAAACAAGAACCACCAGATTATATAGTTAGTACCAAATATATAGCATAGTTTATTATTCATCAAATACAAGTTAGTAGTAGTAGGTATATAAACCTAAAAATAAATGAGTCTAATTTATGGTTTGCAAATACATACATATGCTGCAAGGAAACACAACCACCTCCACTAGCTATCCCTTGACAGGTCCAAGTCCAACACCATAAGGCGGTTCAAATTACTAAAGAACAAGCACATAATACTACTGAATATACAGACAATTAAAGGCGGCTCAATTATCAGTGTAAAATTAAAATTTCATTCACAAGTTAATAATAACTATATATGGTTCAATACAGATTGATTACACACACTTTTACTTTCTCTTTTTTTTTGAAGAGGACAAAGGCTCAATTATTTATTTGTGTGCAAATTAGAATGTCATACACAAAGGATCAATTATTTGTGTACAAATTAAGTTCAGAATCTGTTAGACTGTTACACAAACTCAACCACATTTCAGAGATAATAAAGAGTTCCATAAAGCATAATCACTGCAGGAATACATTATTCAAAGTTACAACAGTGTTTTAACTTATTAAAAAGATAATCATCCTTAAGTTCCTCGATCAAAGGAGCAAGAACAACAAACTTATAAACAGCAGAAGAACACGCGATGAAGAAGAAACATAACGCAACCCTGTGGTTTGTTTGAGAGCTTATAGATCACGACACCAACATACAGACACTGAAAGAACATAAACACAATGCAGCTTGATTCTTGAAACTAGCACAAGTTCAAGTATAGGCAACAGAGTTTCTGTTAGCAGAATTTGACAAACCTTACCGTTTCAATATCCATACAACTTAAGTTTCTCTAAAATTGGTAAATCAACAAGACCATAAAACTTAAATTGCTAAAAATAAACAGATAAAGCCCAGCTCAGGATATGGAAAATAATCGTTGAAGATGTAACTTTCATTTAAAAAAAGGAAGTCCTATACTTGTTAGTTATCTTTGAGTCAAATTATCAAACATTTAGAAGACAAAAAATGGAGGATACTATAGCAAAACAAACCAAAACCCAAGCACTGCAATGTATAATAAGCCTGTGCTCAAGCACTGCATTTTGGCAAGAGCTAAAGCCAATTTAGGAAAGGTAGCCTTTAGAAGCCGAATCATCATATATAGACAATATTAACACACATATTAACAAAGTCAAAGGGACAATAAACCGTTTCTAAGAAAAATTGTAATAGAACAAAAATTTAGCATATGCCCTCCAAGAGGAATCACCTTTTTGAGCTAATTCATCAAAGACAAGAAAAAGCAAGCGACGCGCAAGAATCAAATCACAAAAAGAAAAATAACTAAAAAGATTGAAAGTAATAATAGAATATGCAAGAAAATAATAGATTTTTCATGTGATCAAAAATAAAGATAAAGAAAAGAATCAAAAAGGCAACCAATCAAATTATAGGGATCCTAAACAAAAGATGCACACCTTACAATCTGACCAGAAGTGTCGAGATGAGAAGCGGTAGTCCGATGCCTAGGGTTTCGCGATTCAAAAAATTGTGGCCAATCCGAGTAGAAGATGACGAGCAGCTGATAAATTGTGCCCAGCAACAGACAATACTAGAGTGGCTGATCGACTAACGAGCGATAGAAAATGATTTGGGTTATTGAGGAGAGCCAGCGGTAGAAAATGAATAACGAGAGTACAGGAGAGAGAGGACTGATTTGGGAGGAAAAATGGGAGCGAACTAAAATGATTTAGGGGGGAAAATGTGTATGATTTTTGTGCATCCAAATTACTTTAAAAAATAGTCGATATTATAAGTTATTCTTATTAAAAGTAAATTTACTAGTGTAAAAAATTTAATGTGTTTATATTATAATTTATAATCACCACAATTAATTTTAAAAAATTTACTTAGAACAAAATAGCGATGAATTTTATCTCTCGCAAAAAATATCTGAACAATAATATATAGTGAGTAATAATTCTTTCATTAATAGATTTTTTTTTCTCGCAAATTTTTATCATAAATTGGCGCCAAAAATCTTTCTATCACCCTAATTTTGCGAGAAAAAATATATAAATTGTGAAGGATATTTCTTTCGCTAATAACTAAATTGTCACTACATTTTTTTCTTTCAGTGTTCTTTTGCTAGAAAACTCCTCTTGTGAAGGAATGAATTCCTTCACAAAATTTTCTTCAGTACATCCCTAATTTCTTGTAGTGACTTAACGAGCCTACGCTTCTTCGTTTTGATCTTCATCATTGGAGAGAGAGGAAAGTGTACGTAGTAGTATAGAGTTTAGAGAGTGAGGCAGCTGCGTATGGGCGGGTGGCTGTTTTGGGGTTTTGATTGGGTTCTATAGAATAATCTTACCCTATATAAGTGCTTTAGTGTTTTTATAGAGATTGTGCGAGTTTTAAACGAAAATGAAAAATATATATATTTTCACATCTATTTTAAATATTTATACATGAGTATACAGTGAATTTCATCTTTATGTGAAGAAAAATTATGTGAAAATATCAAAAACACATAAAAATAATACTCTCTTTTAATCAAATATATAGTCCATATATAAAATAATTATTAATTTTTTAAGTCAAATTATAAGTGTATTAATTTTTTCTTAAAATAGTAATTTTTATTTTTTTTGTAAAGAAAGAAATACATTTCACATAAAATAAAAAATAAACTCACCTAACACCGTAAGCCTTCTTACATTTTATAAAACTTTCTTCTCATATTATCACACACTGTTGTACACGTTGAGAGTCGTGTGAGTGTGTTTGCCCGGACTTCGGTCCGTGGTTTTCATTTCTGTCTGTATATATATACTTATATATATATGTATATATTTTATATATGGACTAACATTATCGAGTTATGCCTCGATTGAGCCTAGACTTATATCTGCGGCGTTTACTTGCTTTTATATATATATATATATATATATATATATATATATATATATATATATATATATATATATATATAAATTGTGGTGGGACTTTTATCCGATGAGCCTAGATTTATATCCTGCAGGCGTTTATTTACTTTTTTATATATATATACTTATATATATAAGCTGTTGTCGAACATATCGATGAGCACGGAATGTAAAGCGGAAGGAACCTTGCTTGAATAGCAACTCTCAAAGTATCTAAATACTCACAAAATATGCTCGATAATATAGAGAGAGAGAAAACTTATGTTTACGGTGTGATTTTCAATTCTAACAGCCTCTATTTATAGGAAAATGTTAGTATGCAGCAAAGGAGACTTGACTTTCTTTACACGATGGCTTTACTGCTACTATTGCCACCCACCACATTTGAATTAAATTTCAGCACATTTCTTCACCAACCATAGGTGGGGCCCACGCATTCTAGAATTTTCACCAAATGATAATTTAAAACTCAACAATTTACGAATCGGTCACCTCTTAAAATTCATAACAATTTATCGTTCATTTTTAACGGTTCAAAATTTGTGGACATATACTCAACTTATATATGTATAACATATCCAAAAATCACAACGATCCAAGCGGTCGGATTAAAAATTATAACTCACATGATATATCGTAAAAATCTTTGATTTGATTTTAATACCTCCTTTTAAAAAAAAATCTTGATAAAACACCTCAACATTAATTCCTTCAATTATATCCACATAAAATAAATATATCCATCAATTATATCCACATCAAATAAATATTTCCTTATCATATAAATCAATAATTAATTATTCACAAATAATATTACGAGAATCACAATTATAACAATGACCGGTAGTTTCGAGGAAGAGGGGCTTTCGATAAGGATTTCTCTCTTCTTTGGCCTTGATTAGGTGACCAAACCTCTCCTTGATGAGAACTTTCTAGACATTGCCAATAATCTTTATCTAATAATATTATTCAAATAATATGAATTATTGATCGATAATGGGAAATCTTAATGCGATGATAATTATTGAAACAACAATAATATAAAATATCAACGACAATTATTGAATCGATAAAATAAAATATTGAGCGTAACAATTATTGAGTAGTGCCTTCTTGTAACAATTATAAAATTGAGTAGTTATGCTTCTTACGTAATAGAATCGATAAAAAATATATTCAATTAGCAAATCGTTATTTATCACCCTTAACTGGTGTAATAATAATTATAAGAAAATTACTTATGTCATAAAACACAGCGTATATTCAAATTTAAATATTTTGTATTTTAACCACCAATTATTTCAACGAGTGTAATTAAGCGGTAAAATAAAATCGTTTAAAAATTTTTACAAACCATATACGGATCACCCTTTATGCATAATTATTAATTAAGCGAAAAGATAAAGAATAAAATCATACCCTTGAAGATCGAGCTTCCTCGGTCTGAGTTCACCTCAAATCCTTTTTTAAGCGTTCGATCTTGAATCCACCGGGTTTGGTTCCTTCCTTTGATCGGCGTTATAGCCCCGTATGTTTGGCCTCTGAGGGTGATCCACGAGGAAGAAAAAAATTCAAGAAGAGGGTGGTTGGCTAAAAACCTAGTTTTTCTATCTCATAGAAAAGGTGTAGAACTCTCCAACAAATTGGAATTATTACGTATGTTAAAAAAAATCAACAACCCATACCACCCATAATAAGACTCCTCTTATTTATAGATGTGGGGCAACCCACCTTAACAATTAAGGAATTGGGTTTTATTTAATTAATTAAATTCTTTTAATTAATTAAGCTCCCCTAATCTTATTAGGGATAATTAATTAAACTCCTTTAACTAATTTTCCTTCTAATCGATTAGGAATAATGAGAAATACTTATATTAAATTAATTCCTAAACTCTTTTAGAAATTAAAATAATAATAATTGTAATAATATTAATAAGACTCCTCTTATTAATTTATATTTAATATTTCTAAAATATTAAATAATAAATATTAAGCTATTTAATTTATTACATCACCATAGATTAAATTAAATATATAATATATATATTATTACGATTATGCCATTAACTTCTTAAATAATTATTCTTCCTTTTATGGTGTGACCCTTTAGGTTCTCCGTATTAATAGGTTGTGAATAAATCAATTAGAACAATTCTAATCTTATTTAAATAAATAAATTAAATAATTAATTTATTTAAATAAATAATATTTATTCTGATAGGGATAAGCCTCCTAGCGATCAGCGACTTTCCGGATAATATAGATTTCAACATTAATCATTAAAGAACCTTTGAGTAAATAATTCTGCGTCTGATTTGATCCTTCCACCATCTGATGTCCCGATTAAATATAAGGCGTGGAATTCTTTGTCAAGTCTTATTTTATTTAATTATATGTATTTCGACTCTTAAATGCCTGACTCAAATAATAATGCAAATTAGAAACTCCTTTCTAATTTCATTACGCTTAACCCGAGGACTCTTTGGGTTGTCATTTATCGAATCACATAGGACATTTCTCTTCTTTTTATTAGAAGTGGTAGATTCTTTATTGATCATACATTATCTCCGTATCTGACTTATTATACCCAAGCATACCCTTTGATATACCCTAAGGGTCTTAAGGAATAAGTCAAAGTATAACTCATCATACACAAGAATCTTATGATGATCTCGAGTCGAGGATTACTTTGTCTACTATCTCTCTGAGAATTCTATTGACGGGGCAAAATAAAACTCCATTAGGTATTCCTTAGCGAGCCCGCGTTCGGTGAACTTATTCTCTAATAAGCACCTACATACTTGCTTTAGTGTCTCCACACAAATGATCGTGAGATCAATCATCCTCATCGATGAGCAAGCAGCGTATGTACCGATCTATCGGATTCACTAATCCCCGATTTAGTAATCGATGATTGGGAACTATTTTAGTTTTAAGCTTCTAAAATTTAGATCTCATTAGAATGATCATCATCATTATTCTAAAAGCATTGCTTAAAACTATGGGTTTATCACATATTATAAAAGCGACATCGTGTAGATAATTAAAAGCCTTTAATAAATTAATACTTTTTATTAATAAATGAATAAGATTATTTACAAAGTATATGCTTTATCATCAAACATGATTGGCTTGTGTGCATACTACTTTCGATCTCCCACTTGCACTAAACCCGATCGTCGTGGTATCTTATCTCTTCTTCTCTACAAGTGGCGATTATCCTGCTTTTGTTGGATAAGCTTTAGTTAATGGATATGTAATGTTGTTCTTGAGAGTCCACTTATCTCATAGTGATTTCCCATCTTTCGATGATTCTAATAATCAAATGAAAGTGCCTGACACATGTTTAGATCGAAGATGAGACTTAGGAACTATTCTAGTTACGTAATGAACTTTTAATCCAAACAATCAACTTGCGACTTCATTTATAGCTATATACTTTGTCTTTATCACTAAACCGGACAACTCTTTCTTTGTTTGGAACCTTTCGATTCAACTTTGCACCCTTTGTTGAGGTATAACTTTACCTTAAAGTGGATTTTTACATCATCTTGTAGTGCATGCGAAAAACTTGAGTGCATTAAGCCCTCTAGTTTTAATTTAGACCCACCATGAATATGATCACATCCTTAGTCTTGGGTTAAGCACTTTAAGATGTTTTTCAGCGACTCGTAGTGAACTTCTCCGAATATGGTGATCGACATCGGTCTCGTACATTTCATTGCATACATGATTGTCTTTCATGCGATCTCTCTTTTTGAGAGTGTATGGGGACTATTAAGAGAGATACACTCCATAGCTCATCGACATGAGACATCTCTTGGAGTTTGCCATGCTAAGCGACTTTAGCATCAAATGAATATCGTTCCTTGGGTTAAGTCGAGCATCCTCTTAAATCTATCTATATAGATTTATATCCCCGATTAAGATACTCTTCCCAAATCATTCATGGAGGAATGTTTGAACAACTTTATCTTTTCTTGATTGTAGCATTGGTATGTCATTCCTTATCAGTAGTATATCGACATATATATAATATTAGGAATGTCACGGCGCTTATTTTTGATTTGACCCTTTTGTACACACTAGAACTCTTACCTCATCGTATGTAACTCTGGATCATCATCATCTTACATGATGTGTACCTCATCATCATCATCCATGATGAATCCATACCTCTAGGTATCTTGGTACTATTCAGATTCTGATTCGGTTTGTGGTGCAATGGAAGTCTATCTGAGTTCCTCTTATTTGACTTATAGTGTTTTGTGGTTCTTGAACTCTTTGAGATCTATTATCCTCCACTAGCCCCTTGATGATGATAAACACCTTTATCTTAGAAAGCGGCGTGTTTCATAACAAACACCTTTTGCTAAGTAGGATTATAGAACATATACCTAAACTTACTTTAGGATGTCCCACAAATCTGTACACTTGTCAAATCTTGTCCCAAGCTTATCCTTTGAAACCTTTTCACATAAGTTGGACAACCCCTTATCTTAACATACTTAAGATTAGGAATCCTCCACATCCATAACTTTTATGGAGTCTTGGGGTTGGATTTTGAGGTTACCTTTTTCGTAGAATGTCGACCATTTCTAGGACATGATCCACAGAAGGATCTTTGGAATGTCGGTAAAATCATTATGGACCGTACCATGTCCAACAAAGTGCGATTTTTCCTTTCGGATACATCAATCGATTATTGCGTATCGGGATGTGTCCATTATGAAAACCATTTGAGATGATCTAGAAACTTATTGCACAAGTATTTATTCCTTGATCTAATCGAAGAATCTTAATACTTTGCCGATTTGTTTCACTTTTGAATTCTTTGAACCTTTGAATAATTCACACTTGTATTCAACAAATACACACATTGACTCTTTGAATGATCATCTCCTTTTCTTATACTAATTTGTTCGATTTGCAAAAAAATATATTTTCACGTAAGTCAGTATACAAAATTTATTAAGTAATATTCGGTTCTATCAAAACATTATTATTATAAATAGAACA
The DNA here is from genome assembly GCA_020205615.1 of Panax quinquefolius. NCBI lineage: Eukaryota > Viridiplantae > Streptophyta > Magnoliopsida > Apiales > Araliaceae > Panax > Panax quinquefolius. The sequence continues at coordinate 26,924,772 of CM035158.1, forward strand.
ACAATTGTTCTTAATTATAATACCAAAGATTTCATTGTCCAATGATAAAATGGAAATAATATTTTTAACGAAGCTGGAATCTGATAACAACTTATTGACTTAATAGATTTGCCGTAGGCATTGCTAAACTATAAGTTTCTATGGCTAATATCGTGACCTTTGCTTCATTTTCCACACATAGGATTACTTATATTTGTTTAGCTTTCTACTTACCTTGGTCCCTTCATAAATCTATATTTATGATAACGAAAGTCGGTATCAATACCCAGTAGAACCTTGACTTAAAGAAAAATTTATTTAAATCATGAACAAATTTGTATTTATGTAGAAACTTCACTAAGCTTCTTTGGTTAGCCTCTGCGAAAGATCTTCTGATTTTTCTTTCGGTGTCGGGCTTATTGCGCGGTGGAAGCAAACTCCTTTCTTTATCCGTGTCGAGTTTTGTTCTTATTATCCTTTGTTTTTGCCTTTTATTTACCTTCTTTGAATCGTTCTTCTTTTTGAGGAAGATCCTTTGGCCCCTACCGGTAAGACTTGGTCTTTCTTGGTTGGAAAGTGACTCTCGACATTTTTCAATATGTTAAGCAAATCGGTGAGGTGATATCTAGCTTGTTTATATGAAAAATTCACAACAATTGTGAAAGAAGTCAGGGGGTGAGTGCGAAGATCAAATCTTGGCTCAACTCTCCATCCATGACAAAACCGGTGTCTAATTGATCAATCAAATTGATTATGTTAAGAACTTTTTATGCATCTTATAGTGCCATTTGGCCATTCTAGATCGGAAGAGCTCCTTAGATGTCGATATCTATCGGTCCTACTTTCCTCACCATCGACTACTTGATGTGCGGGAATATAGTAGAAGCATCCATAGTTTCATCTTGTGTATTTGAAGCTCGTTACTTTCGTGGATCACGAGCATGATCGTTGAGAGCTTATTGTGCATCATCTTGCCACTTTCTAAAAGTAGCGATCTCTTCCTCGGAGGCATTATGCGCAACCATTGCGAGGGATAGGCGTATTAAGGACATAAGATAGCTTTTTGATTATGAGAACTATTCTCAAATTCCTTAACCAATCCGTTTAATTGATGCGGTTAATTTAGCATCTAATATGCTTAGCTTGTGATGATAGTAATTTTAGACATTGTAAAATTACGTAAATGAATTTGTAATTAACAACATTTTAACATACATTCTTTTATTAATTACCAAAATAATTTAGGTCTTGTTTTAAATTGGTATCTCCACCTTTTTTTTCTTCAAACTATATTACCCTCACTTATATAGTTCGGCAAAATCTAATTAAAGATTTTGCTAGTGAGAATAAGGATCCCATTTCAAATGTATATAGCCTTGTGGTGACTGACAAACTATATATAAATAAATAGGTAAACAACTTTTGTCGATTACATCAACTATCTGACTCCTTTTATTTTGCCTCTTAGATTATTTTGATCAGTGGTGGCACATCAGAATCAAAATTATCAAGTTAAGTCGACCTAGCACTCCGTATATTCAAAAAAGAAAAATATCATCCTTGTGGTGACCTGACAAAACAATATTGTTCAATTTTCTTTATAAGCATCAAATGTGATAAATTAACATCTTAAATACTTAATACTTGCCTTGTGGTGACACAACAAACTCGTATTAAATATTTAATACTCTATTAATTTTATCATGCTTTAGAAAGCGACGTTCGATATTCAAATATCTTTGAGCGCTTAGGACTTAATATAAAAATTTGGGGTTTGTTATTAATTTGTCTCATCTTTGTTTAGCGTGCATATATATATATATATATAAAATCGCGTCGTATTAATAAACAACATCGAAGCATGTTTGCATATATATATATATATATATATATATATAGCATGCATATAGAATCTTATATTCTACGGATTGATTATGGACTTTTATTCTAGTTTGGTTCTTTAGAGCCACCAAGTGAACAAAAGGTTGAACTCCAAGGGTGCGAGAAATAATATTTAAATATAACTATTACATTTAAACTTAGGGCTCCATTACAAAGCGGGTCTTTCAGCGCTCCTTGCTCCTTGATCTCAATTTTTCAAAATTAATTCTAACTATTCTATTACAAAACTATTTAAAATAAATAGAAACCTTGATCGTGATCGAGGGAAATGCATAGGAGGAGATAGAATTTACATTAAGAAAAATTAGAGAAGGCAATCTCTGAGACCCATTTAATAAAACCCATACATTCATGCATCGACTAAAATAAAATCGATCGCATTGGTGATAGTCCATAATCAATCCCATTTATTATCATACACATCACCGTATGCATCGATAAATAACATTCATCTTATGAATAATAAACATTTAATATATATATTGATATCATTTAATGGGCAAATTTAGTTAGTATAAAATCTAATTTTTTGAATCAAAATAAACTCCTTTATTTTAATCCAAATTTAAATCAAAATAAAACTATTTTATTTTAATTTATCAATTTTGAATAAAATAAACTATTTTATTTTAATCAAAATCTTTAATCAAAATAAACTCCTTTATTTTAATTAATTATGGAATCGATTCCATGTAAAAAAAAAATCTTTAATTAAAATAAACTCTTTTATTTTAATTAATTATGGAATCGATCCATATAAAAAAAAAATTTTTATTAAAGGAAACACGGAGGATATTTTTTCATTCACAAAAAAACTCCTTTATTTTGAATAATATGAAATCTTATTTCATATTTAAATAAACTCCTTTATTTAAGGAAATTATGGATTCACAAATAAACTCTTTTATTTTGAATTATGAAAATAAACTCTAAAATTTACTCCTTTTTTGAATAAATGAAATCTTATTTCATATCTAAATAAACTCCTTTATTTTAAGAAAGATGGAATCATTTTTCAACTAAATAAACTCCTTTATTTTAAAATAAAATCAATTCAACTCAAATTAGTTATCATGGATTCAAATTTTATTAAAATTAAATGAAATTTAATTTTAAAATTAAAATAAACTTTTATTTTAAAATTAAAATAAACCTTTTATTTTAAAATTAAAATAAATTTTTATTTTAATTATAAAATTATTTAAAATTAAAATATATATATATATATATTATTTTAATATAAATAAATTTTTTATATATTTAATATAAAATAAATTATATATATATTATAATATATATATATATATATATATATATATATATATATATATATATATATATATATATATATATATATATATATATATATATATATATATATATATATATATATATATATATATATATATATATATATATATATATATATATATATATATATATATATTTATTTATATTTTTTTTTATTATTTATTAATTTATTTTATTTTATATAAAATTTATATAATTTATTATATAAAATTATTATTAATATAATAAATCTTATATTTGAATATAATAAATATAATTTAATCTTTAATATAAAAAATTTATATGATAAATTAAATTTTAAAAAAATTTTTTTTTTTTTTTTTTTTTTTTTTTTTTTTTTTTTTTTTTTTTTTTTTTTTTTTAAATTTTATCTGATAAAATTATGCCCAATTAAATTTTTAAAAACACATATCGATATCATATCAAATTAAAACAATTAATAATTGCGCATAAAGGTTTGGCTACGATGCCCTTTTATTAGGTTTAATAATATTGATGCCTATGATCAAATTGCAAAAAAAATAAGCGAGCGTGTAAAATCGAGTTTAAAATTTTTACAAACCATATATACGGATCACCCTTTATGCATAATTATTAATTAAGCGAAAAGATAAAGAATAAAATCATACCCTTGAAGATCGAGCTTCCTCAGTGCAAGTTCACCTCAAATCCTTTTCGCGTTCGATCTTGAATCCACCGGGTTTGGTTCCTTCCTTTGATCGGCGTTAGCCACCCAATGTTTGGCCTCTACAGGGTGATCCACGAGGAAGAAAAATTCAAGAAGAAGATGGGGTGGTTTGGCTAAACCCTAGTTTTCTATCTCTATAGAAAAGGTGTCGTACTCTCCAACAATTGGAATTATTACGTATGTTGAAAAAATCGACAACCCATACCACCCATAATAAGACTCCTCTTATTTATAGATGTGGGCAACCCCTTAACAATTAAGGAATTGGGTTTTATTTAATTAATTAAATTCTTTTAATTAATTAAGCTCCCTAATCTTATTAGGGATAATTAATTAAACTCCTTTTACTAATTTTCCTTCTAATCGATTAGGAATAAATGAAATACTTATATTAAATTAATTCCTAAACTCTTTTAGAAATTAAAATAATAATAATTGTAATAATATTAATAAGACTCCTCTTATTAATTTATATTTAATATTTCTAAAATATTAAATAATAAATATTAAGCTATTTATTTAATTTATTACATCACCATAGATTAAATTAAATATATATACTTTATATTATTACGATTATGCCATTAACTTCTTAAATAATTATTCTTCCTTTTTATGGTGTGACCCTTTAGGTTCTCCGTATTAATAGGTTGTGAATAAATCAATTAGAACAATTCTAATCTTATTTAAATAAATAAATTAAACAATTAATTTATTTAAATAAATAATATTTATTCTCTGATAGGGATAAGCCTCCTAGCGATCAGCGACTTTCCGGATAATATAGATTTCAACATTAATCATTAAAAGAACCTTTGAGTAAATAATTTGCAAATGTCTGATTGATCCTTCCACCATCTGATGTCCCGATTAAATATAAGGCGTGGAATTCTTTGTCAAGTCTTATTTTATTTAATTATATGTATTTCGATCTCTTAAATGCCTGACTCAAATAATGCAAATTAGAAACTCCTTTCTAATTTCATTACGCCTTAACCCGAGGACTCTTTGGGTTGTCATTTATCGAATCACATAGGACATTTCTCTTCTTTTATTAGAAGTGGTAGATTCTTTATTGATCATACATTATCTCCGTATACTGACTTATTATACCCAAGCATACCCTTTGATATACCTAAGGGTCTTAAGGAATAAGTCAAAGTATAACTCATCATACACAGAATCTTATGATGATCTCGAGTCAAGGATTACTTGTCTACTACTATCACTCTGAGAATTCTATTGACGAATGAATAAAACTCCATTAGGTATTCCTTAGCGAGCCACGTTCGGTGAACTTATTCTCTAATAAGCACCTACATACTTGCTTTAGTGTCTCCACACAAATGATCGTGAGATCGATCATCCTCATCGATGAGCAAGCAGCAGCGTATGTACCCGATCTATCGGATTCACTAATCCCCGATTTAGTAATCGATGATTGGGAACTATTTTTAGTTTTAAGCTTTCAAAATTTAGATCTCATTAGAATGATCATCATCATTATTCTAAAAGCATTGCTTAAAACTATGGGTTTATCATATATTAAAACGACATCATGTAGATAATTAAAAGCCTTTAATAAATTAATACTTTTTATTAATAAATGAATAAGATTATTACAAAGTATATGCTTTAAACATAAAAAGCACTTGTGTGCATATTACTTTCGATTATCCAATCCATGACTTATTCGATACCAAATACAGATAATTATATAACTACAACTTTATTTAAACATATATGCTAAATTAGTCGATGAAATATACTTAATATATTATGTGAGTTTCTTTTATGTCGTACGTAGATCACAAAAATATGATACATATAAAATAACCTTTTTAGAAATTAAAATCTTTGGAAAGTGCTAAGAAACCCTTACATAGGAGGCCGTGAATAAGTTATGATAGATATCATATGTCCAGAGAATTATCCTTGGTTGATCCAATAGACCCCAAAAAAAAAAATGAAGATTACTATCATATTATGATGGTGCATACTATTTAGGGAGAAGACACTACTATAGACACTGTTTTATCCCTATTATCCCCGCTCGACCCGACTACACTCTTATTACAAGAAAGGAATTGTGAAGCAAAAGGGTGACCACAACTAGCTTCGATAAAGAATATTATGACTAAAGATAATTAAATTATCAATAATATAGCCTTCATCGATAATAAATCGGAGATTTAGAACATATGGTAGATGATAAAACTTTTCAACCATAGTTTGCGGTGAACGAAGCGATCCATTAGAAGAGTCGAATAGACCATAAAGTCTATTATCTTCTCCATGTTAAAAGTCCACTGACAATGTTTTTATCCTGTAACATCAATCAGCAGTTCCTTTCACAATCATATGAATAACTTCATAATCATAATTGTGATTCTAAATTTCTCTTCTCATCGAGGCGAAGATAATTTTCATCACATCTCTTTACGAAACATCAAAGATCATGGTTATGGTTATACCAAATCACGAGTTCTATTCATAATCATACTAATAAATTCATTTTTGCACTACTGGGCAAAGATATTCATTAATGATTCATCTTTTTACTACATGGCGAAGATATTCAACAACAGTCATCTTTGCTTCTGAGCTCGGGCGAAGATTCATCTTTATTTCAAAGATATTCATTGTCATCTTTTTGCACTCTCTGGCCAAAGATATTCATCAACAGTCATCTTTGCACTACGGGCGAAGATATTCATCAATAATTCATCTTTTTTTTCTCTGGGCGAAGATATTAATATCTCGAAAAAAATATATAATCATTTGAGAATTTATATAAACAATAATTATAACCATGTTGATCGATTCACCTTTGCACTTAAGCTAAAAATATTCAATTATAAATTGATGGTCATGATCATACCCGATCGACAATTCACTTTTTGCCTTTCTTGGCGAAAGAGAACCCGTAGTCGCGATCGTACCAATAATCTACCCATCTTTACACTTAAGTCGAAAGAAATTTCATCAGGGATTATAAAAATGTTATATATATATAAAAATAATATAATCAAAATATGGATTTAATTTCAAAGTAAGATTCATAAATCAGCGATAATTTGGTGGAAAAAAACCAATTTTATAAGTGAATAATCAGTGAATAATATGAATAGTAATTTCATAAATAGTAACGTGAAAATAGTAACCTTAATCATGAAAAATTATAAAAATAATAATAAATAATCAATAATAAATCTAATAATATAATAATAATATATAATATTGACAATATTTTAATCATTTCTTAAACTTATAAACAATTTATTTTAATTGTTTACACTTTACTAATTAATGCATTTAATCATCCTAAAATGCCAAACTCATAAGATTTCATCACCGATAACAAAAACCCTCAAAAAATGCATATACCTATATATAGGATTCTCAAGCCATAAAATCCTATTTTTCAATTTTCTTTACTTCACATAACATATTTAATTCATTTACTCATAACTAGTCCATTTTCATGAAAAATACCAAATCGGTACAAAAAAATTTTTTTTTTACGGGATTTAGCAGAATATAGTCCCATATTGAACATATATTTTTTCTCGAATTTTTAAAATTCATTTATTTACTTTTTTCATATGGCAAAAAGCGCGAATATTTAGACATTTATCATAAATTGTACTTTTGTCCAAAAATTCAAAAATTTCTGAATATATCTTGATATTATATAGATGTACTCCCAATAAAAATTTCATCAATTTTGGAGTTAACCACAAGGAGTTATAAGGGTTTACTTTTAAAATAGTCTTTTTTCTCATAAAATTCATAACTTAATAATCTATACATCCAAAAATCGCCATTTTTGGACACAATCAAGAAAACTCATCAAATTATCATTTCAAATTTTTTCGAATTTTTTTGAAGGTCGAAAAAAAATTGAAAAAAAAAAAAAAATAAACCAAAAAATAAAATCCACTTACCTTAAAAAAAGCGTTATTTAATTTGGAATATGGGATATAAAGGAAGAAGAAGGAACTTGCAACTGAATAGCAACTCAAAAGTATCTAAATACTCACAAAAAAAATACGATCGATAGAGAGAGAAAACTTATGTTTACGGTGTGATTTTCAATTCTAACTTAGCCCTATTTATAGGAAAATTTTAGGAAAATAAATTAATTAATATATTATATTAGAAAGCTTGACTTGACTACTACATGATGCATGGCTTTTACTACTATTGCCACCCACCACATTTGAATTAAATTTCAGCACATTTTTCTTCACCAACCATTTATTTTTTTGGAAACCAAATAATTCATAAAAAAAATTTTTAAAAGATGAATTTGAATTTCCAATCCATTCAAATTTAAAATTCTCTACAACTTTTTAGCTTTAATTTTTCAAAATTTTTCAAAAAATTAAAAATTCGAAATAACGGATGATTTTTATATATATTAAAATCATAACAAATCATCGTGAAAATTTTAGCGGTTCAAATTTTTGGATATATATATCAACTTATATATATATATAACATATCCAAAAATCACAACGATCAGCATTCGGATTAAAATTATAACTCACATGATATTTTTAAAAAAATTTGATTTGATTTTTAATACCCTCGATCAAACAAAATCTTGATAAAACACCTCAACATTAATTCCTTCATTTATAACCCATAAATAAATAAATCATCATTATATATCGCATCAAATAAATATTTTCTTATCATATAAATCAATAATTAATTATTCACAAATAATATTCTGAGAATCACAATTATAATGACGGTGGTTTCGGGGAAGGGGGCTTTCAGATAAAGATTTCTCTCTTCTTTCTTGGTATGATTAGGTGACCAAACCTCTCCTTGTGAGAACTTTCTAGACATTGCCAATAATGCTATCTAATAATATTATTCAAATAATATGAATTATTATTGATCGATAATGGGAAATCTTTGTGCGATGACAATTATTGAAACAACAATAATATAAAATATCAAGCAATGACAATTATTGAATAAAATAAAATAAAATATTGAGTAATAATTCTTTGTAACAAATTATTAGTAGTGCCTTCTTACGTAAGAATCGATAATTAAAAAAAATCATATAATGCAATGGTCTGTCTTTCTTTATGCGACCACGCGTATTATTTGTATTTTTAACCACCGGGTATTTCAGCGGTGTTACTTGGTAACAATTCTGTAGTTATTTATAAAAACTTCAAACTTGTCGTTTTTTTCTTCATCAAGCAGTTATTACATTATGGGGCCCCCAAATAAATATATTTGCGTCGTAAATACGAATATATTCGAAAACAAAGAGAATATTCCACGACCAAACGAATATTCCCAAACGAAAGTAGTATTTTATAACCACTTGCGTATTTTGAAAATTTTATATATATCACCCTTAACTTTAAACTTTTATCAATTTAACCATTTTTGAATAATAATTATAAGAAAAATTGAATACTTTTATTTCATAAAATTGAGGGGGTCTTCTGATCTCCCTCCTTATGAAATTTCGTCCCCAAGAAATTTACGTACACAGTATTTGAAAGAGTTGAGAATACCTTGCTTTCATTTTGATTCCATCTTCCTGTCATCATGATTTCTCCATTGCTCATCTGTTTGATATTTAGGATATCATTCTAGAATCTGACTTCAAAACAAAAAAGGTTAATTGACATATCACAATTTGTCGACTTAAGTAAGAAAATTGACTTAGGTAGGACACACACTAGCGAAGGATATACTCTCTCTCTCCTTCTAGTTCTAATCCGGGGCTCATGGAGATCATATCCACTAGCTACGATACCAAATGTGGCCCCCAAAATAGGTCAATCCATCCAACCTATTACGAGTCAGCAAATACATGATAAAGAAAACAAACTACAACTTTATTACTACAATTGTCGTGCAAAATACAACAACACGTTGTGAGTTTTGTGAATTATATATAATTTATATATGTATCTGTGACTCATGTCCCGACTATGGATGACACCTCATGATGATACCTTACATAAAAGTACGATCGATAAGCTATTTTAGAAATTAAAATCTTTGGGAAGTGCTCGAGAAAGAAACCTTACGTACATGGGAGGCCATGAATCTAAGTTATGATAGATATCATATGTCGAGAGAATTATCCTTGGTTGATCCGATAGACCCCAAAGAAAAATGAGAAGATTACTATCATATTTCTTTCGATGGTGAGTCTTTCTCTTGACATATAACTATCTCTTGTCTCTGATTGAAATTATATTTCAAATAAACTCGAGATCATATAGTAGTAGTGCTCGTAGTAGATATACTCGGCAAGTGGATGTGCACTGACCCTGTCTTATGATATGATAACGAGGTTGTATGTCATTAGACATCTTGTATATGATAGTGGCAAAACACCCTTCAAAGTTGGGTTCACCTCACCTATTGGTTCACCAAAATTAAATATTAAATGGCGTATAATATATGACACACACACTTAGTCCTCAATAAATTATTATTGTAATAAAATTATTTCCATACTATGTGGAGGGAGAACCTCATGATCTATAGACCATAGATTCTATTTCCCTGTTATCCCCGCTTTCGACCCACTACACTCTTATTACACGAAAGGAATTGTGAAAGCAAAGGGTGAACACAACTAGCTTCGATAAAAAGAATATTATGACTAAAGATAATTAAATTATCAATAGCCTTCATCGATAATAAATCGGAGATTTAGAACATATGGTAGATGATAAAACTTTTCAACCATAGTTGCGGCGTGAACGAAGCGATCCATTAGAAAGTCGAATAGACCATAAAAAGTCTATTATCTTCTCCATGTTAAAAGTCCACCAACAATTTTTATCCACTGTAACATCAATCAGCAGTTCTTTTCACGATCATATGAATAACTTCATAATCATAATTGTAGTTCTAAATTTCTCTTCTCATCAGGGCGAAGATTTTTTTTCACATGTCTTTACGAAACATCAAAGATCATGGTTATACCAAATCACAGGTTCACATTCATAATCATACTAATAAATTCATCTTTTACTACGACGGGCCAAAGATATTCATCAAAATTCATCTTTCATTAACATATTCATCTTTTTACTTCATGCAAAGATATTCAACAACAGGTCATCTTTGCACTACGGGCCAAAGATATTCAACAACAGGTCATCTTTGCACTACGGGCCAAAGATATTCAACAACAGGTCATCTTTGCTTTCTGCGAAGATATTCAATCAAGATATTCATCAATTCATCTTGCACTACGGGCCAAAGAGAAGATATCATATATATCTCGAAAAGAAAAGAAATATATAATATATCAAGAAATATATAATCATTTGAATTTATATAAACAATAATTATAATCATGTTGATCGATTCACCTTTGCACTTAAGCTAAAAATATTAAATTATAAATTGATGGTCATGATCATACGATCGACAATTCAATCTTTGCACTCTTGGCGAAGAAGAACCCGTAGTCACGATCATACCAATAATCTACCCATCTTTACACTTAAGTCGAAAGAAATTTCTTCATTAGGGATTATAAAAATGTTATATGATATATAAAAAAATAATATAATCAAAACATGGATTTAATTTCAAAAGTAAGATTAATCATAATAATTTAAAAAAAAAAAACCAATTTTATAGTGAATATGAATAAAATAAATAGTAATGAATAGTAAATAATATTTCATAACAAAAATGTTATAAAATAATATAATAATATTAATAATATTATCTAATATTATTAAATATTATAAATTTTAATCATTTCTTAAACTTATAAACAATTTATTTTAATTGTTTTACACTTTACTAATTAATGCATTTAATCATCCTAAAATGCCAAACTCATAAGATTTCATCACCGATAACCAAAACCCTCATCAAAAAATGCATATACCTATATATAGGATTTCCCAAGCCATAAAATCCTATTTTTCAATTTTCTTACTTCACATAACATATTTAATTCATTTACTCATAACTAGTCCATTTTCATGAAAAATACCAAATCGGTTCAAAAAAATTTTTTTTTACGGGATTTAGCGAGAATATAGTCCCATATTGAACATATATTTTTCTCGAAATTTTTAAAATTCATTTTTATTTTTTATTTTTCATATGCCAAAAGCGCTTAGAATATTTAGACATTTATCATAAATTGTACTTTTGTCAAAAATTCCAAAATTTCTGAGATATATCTTGATATTATATAGATGTACTCCCAATAAAAATTTCACCAATTTTGGAGTTAACCACTGAGGAGTTATAAGGGTTTACTTTTAAAATAGTCTTTTCTCATAAAATTCATAACTCTAATAATCTATACATCCAAAAATCGCCATTTTGGACACAATCAAGAAAAACTCATCAAATTATCATTTCAATTTTTTCCAAATTTTTGAAGGTCGAAAAAAATTAAAAAAATGAAAAACATAATAAACTTAAAATCCTTAAAATCCCCTCTAAAATCCTTACCTAAAAAAGCGGGAATATTTGGAATATAAAATAAAAAGAAGAAGGAAACTTGCTTTGAATAGCAACTCTCAAAAAGTATCTAAATACTCAAAAAATAAATTCGATATATAGAGAGAGAGAGAAAACTTATGTTTTACGGTGTGATTTTCAATTCTTTTAGCCTTTATTTATAGGAAAATCTTTAGCCCTCTATTTATAATATAAAAATGTTACTTTAAGACAGAGACTTGACTTTTGATGGCTTTTTACTACACTACTATTGCCACCACCACATTTAAAAAATTAGCATTTTTTCACCAACCAAAAGTAATTTCACAAAACCAAAAAAAAATGAATTTGGGGGGCCCAATTCTAAATTTTCCAGCTCAAAAAATCAAATTAATAAAAAGAAAAATCAAAAATTTTTTAACGAATTTCGGGTCAATTTTAAAATTCATAACAAATCATAAAAATTTTAACGGTTCAAAATTTGTGGACATATACTCAACTTATATATATATAACATATCCAAAAAATCAGCGATCAAGCGGTCGGATTAAAAATTATAACTCACATGATATATCTTTAAAAACCTTTGATTTGATTTTTTAATACCTCCATTAAAACAAAAATCTTGATAAAACACCTCAACATTAATTCCTTCATTTATAACCAAATAAATAAATCCATCATTTATATATCGCATCAAATAAATATTTCCTTATTATCATATAAATCAATAATTAATTATTCACAAATAATATTCTGAGAATCACAATTATGATGATGACGGTGGTTTCGAGGAAGAGGGGCTTTCAGATAAGGATTTCTCTTCTTCTTGGCGCATGATTAGGTGACCAAACCTCTCCTTGTGAGAACTTTCTAGACATTGCCAATAATCTTTATCTAATAATATTATTCAAATAATATGAATTATTGATCGATAATGGAAAATTTGTGCGGTGACAATTATTGAAACAATAATAATATAAAATATCAGCGATGACAATTATTGAATCAATAAAATAAAATATTGAGCGATAATTCTGTTGTAACAATTATTGAGTAGTGCCTTCTTACGTAAGAATCAATAATTCAAAAATCTTATGCAATCAAGGTGTGTCTCTCTTTGTGCTGACGACCGCGCGTATTATTTTGTATTTTAACCACGGGTATTCAGCAGTGTTACTTAGCGGTAACAACTACGTCGTTATTTATAAAAACTTCAAACTTGTGTTTTTTCTTCATCAAGCGTTATTATTACATTATGGGGCCCCAAATGGATTTTGCGTGCGTAAATACGAATATTCCCGACAAAGAAGAATATTCCACGACGAAGAAACGAATATTCCCAAAGCAAAATGAGTATTTTTTTATAACCACTTGCGTTTTGAAAAAAATTTTATATATATCACCCTTAACTTTAAACTTTTATCAATTTAACCATTTCTTGAATAATAATTATAAGAAAAATTGAATACTTTTATTTCATAAAATTATTATTATTATTATTATTATTATTATTATTATTATTATTATTATTTATTATTATTATTATTATTATTATTATTATTATTATTATTATTATTATTATTATATTATTATTATTATTATTATTATTATTATTATTATTATTATTATTATTATTATTATTATTTATTATTATTATTATTATTATTATTATACTATTATTATTATTATTATTATTATTATTATTATTTTCATCTTAATTAAAAATGACATGTTAATAGTCGTTGTAAAAGTTGTATAAAATATGCAACTGACAATAAAAATTATTGCCAATGAATGTGGTCCATATTAATGACGAAATATAGCAATAAAAAAAACTTTTCGTTGCTTCACGATGAGGAGAAATCAAGTGGTTAAATTTTTTTTTTGCAACTAATTTTGTTTCTAAATTTTGCAACTACTTATGAATTTCGTTGCAAAAAGTGAAAAGTCGATAATAATCTGCAACGAAGGACAAGTTTTGTTGCTAAACATACACTTTTAGCAACGACTTATAAAGTCGTTGCCTGAAAAATCGTTGATAAAGCCCCATTTTTCGCAACAAAAAAACTTTCGTTGCCCACGATGACGGAAAATCAAGTGACTGAAAATTTTGCAACAAATTTCTAACGAAATTTTTTTCCGCTAATGAATTAGCAACGAAATGTTGCAACGACTTATGAATTTCGTTGCAAAAAGTGAAAGCCTGACACAATCTGCAATGAAGGACAAATTTCGTTGCTAAACATATACTTTTAGCAACGACTTATAAAGTCGTTGCCCGAAAAAGTGTTGCTAAAGGCCCATTTTTTTGTAGTGGCATAAGAGTTATGTGTTATATTGCTTGATAGGAAATGTGGTTTTAAAAATAGAATTATGTGGAAAATGGACTTAGACTATGAAAAACATTGATAATCAAGCTTTGGGAACACATGGGTATGCTATATATATAAAAAAAATAAAAAAAATATAATAACGTGGCTAGTCTTATTTCGGGGCCTTTGTTACTTGAGTAAGTACGCCCGTAGGGGTGTCTTAACACCTAGCGCCCTAAGGTCTTTTATGGTCTGGGAGTCGTTAGTTGAAAGCTCGCTAAGGGGTAGCATTGTTAGCCTAATGGAATGAGGCATTGCACAGTAATGTGAAAGAAACAAAATTAAAATAAAAATAAAAATAGCAATAAACACCGCGAGAAAGAGCGAAAATCGCCCTCATAAGTAAAAATAAAGCAGTTTAAACCCAATGTTGAACCTTAGTTTGTATTGATATATTAGAATAGTCTTTGATGCATTAGTATACATAAATCTTGATTTAGACTGCAATTTTCTGTTTTGAGCAGTTTAGCATGTGTATTCTTTGCTTTAGTCAAGTTTTGGTGAACACAACACACACATGTTGGTTTTTGATTTTATGATATTTTGAATGATGACTAATTTAAGTATATTAGACATGTGCATGGTTCATGGTTTGTTATAATATTATAATTAATATGCATGGGTTATGGTTATTACATGAACACTTGTTGCTAATTTTCTTCTGTTGGTAAGTTGGAATGTTTTAAAATCATTTCAAATTTGATTTGGAGTTTATTAAGGAAGATTTGATTTGGAGTCTATTAAGGAAGATTTGATTTAGAGGATTTAAATTAGAGTTTATTAAGAAATATTTGAATTGGAGTTTATTAAGGTATGTTAGTATTTATAATTTTAATAATGACAAATATTATGGTCTTTTGTTATTAATTCCAGCTGGCCCAAATTGGTTCTTCTATTTCATCAGAGTAATTCGTGGGTGCTTATTTATTTAAAGATTTTATCTTGCTTAGTGGAGCCCACATTAGTTAGTGACATTTTGGTATTATATTTTGAAAAGGAGACTTACAGAAGCTATTGGGTCTTATCCTTATTAATCTCCTTGTTCCTTTATTTAAGGTGTTTTGGTTTGACTTGAAAACATATCCTTGATTTACCAAATCTGTTGGACTCTTTAATTGCTAAAATCATGGTGTATATCAACTGTGATATATGTTCCGTTGGTCAATATTGTAGCTTTAATTATGGGATTTAAATTATCTGATTTCTTGCTAACAAATATAGCTGTTGGCCTTCATGTTATATAAAGCTTCATCTTGCTCGGTTATGGAGAGCCCAACAATTGGAAAGTAGTAATTCATTCTTCTTAATTCTTATAGCTTTCTAATAGTCTTTCTAGCAATCAATGTTCTGTTATCCTTAGGCTAGAAAGTTGATATTCCATTGGAATCACCATCATTGTAATCGAAAAACAAAGCTGTTAGCTTTGGTGGTCTACAAATTCTAGAGTTTAGTGGGTTACATTCAAGCGGAAGCTTCAAAGGTCTCGGAGGTGTACAAGTTGCGAGAGGTCTGAAAGGGGCATTGGTGTCCGACTTGATTTGAGGCTTCTTTGTGTGAGGGAGTTCTTTTATTGTATTTAATTTAACATTCGGTTTAATAAAAGAGTCTCCAATTAGTTGGGATTGGACGTGGATTAGGCCACTAGATTAGAGGATAGTCATGTTTGATGATAAAGCATATACTTTGTAACAATCTTATTCATTTATTAATAAAAAGTATTAATTTATTAAAGGCTTTTAATTATCTACGTGATCTTTGTTTTATAATATGTGATAAACCCGTAGTTTTAAGCGATGCTTTTAGAATAATGATGATGATCATTCTAATGAGATCTAAATTCTTAGAAAGCTTAAAACTAAAATAGTTCCCAATCGTTGGATTACTAAATTGGGGATTAGTGAATCCAGGATAGATTAGTACATCGTTTCTACTTTCGTTGGATGAGGATGATTGATCTCGTGATGATCATTTATTGTGGAACACTTAAAAGCAGTATGTAGGTGCTTATTAGAGAATAAGTTCCTTTGAGCATTGGCTCATTAAGGAATACCTAATGGAGTTTTATTTTTGCTGTCGATAGGAATTCTGTAGTGATAGTAGTCTGAAGTAATCCTTGGACTTGAGATCATCGTAGTATCTTGTGTATGATGAGTTATACTTTGACTTATTCCTTAAGACCCTTAGGGTATATCAAAGGGTATGCTTGGGTATAATAAGTTATACGTGGAGATAATGTATGATCGATAAAGAATCTACCACTTACAATAAAAGAAAGAAATGTCTATGTGATTCGATAAATGATGACCCGGTAGTCCTTGGCGGCGAGAATGAAATTAGAAAGGAGTTTCTAATTTGCATTATTTGAGTTGTGCGTTTAAGGATCGAAATACATATAATTAAATAAAATAAGACTTGTGGTAATTCCATATCTTATATTTAATTGGGACGTTGTATGGTGGAAGGATTGAATTATGCGGTAACTATTTACTCGAAAGGTTCTTTAATGATTAATGTTGAAATCTATATTATACGGAAAGTCGTTGATCATTTGGGAGAACTTATCCTATTGTAGAATAAATATTATTTATTTAAATAAATTAATTATTTAATTTATTTATTTAAATAAGATTAGAATTATTCTAATTGATTTATTCACAATAGGTTTAATATGGAGACTAAAAAGGGTCACACCATAAAAGGAAGAATAATTATTTAAGAAGTTAATGGCATAATCGTAATAATATGTTAAGTATATTTAATTTAATCTATGGTGATAGAATAAATTAAATAGCTTATATATTATTATTTAATATTTTAGAAAAATATTAAATATAAATTAATAAGAGAGTCTTATTAATATTATTACAATTATTATTATTTTAATTTCTAAAAAGAGTTTAGGAATTAATTTAATATAAGTACTCTCATTTATTCTAATTGGATTAGGAAGGAAAATTAGTTAAAGGAGTTTAATTAATTATCCCTAATAAGATTAGGGAGCTTAATTAAAAAAAAGAATTTAATTAATTAAATAAAACCCAATTCCTTAATTGTTAAGTTGGGTTGCCCATATCTATAAATAAGAGAGTCTTATTATGGTGTGGGGGTTGTTGTTGTTTTTTTGACATCGTAATAATTGATTGGGGAAGTGCGCCTTTTACATAGAGATAGAAAAACTAGGGTTTGAGCATTAATACCCTTCTTCTTGATTTTTCTTCTTCCTTGGTGGATCCTCTGAGAGGCGAAACATTTGGGTGGGTGCGTTGATCGAAGGAAGGAACCGAGCCGGTGGATTGAGATTGTTGAGAGCGAAAATTTGGAGGTGAACTTGTACACGAGGAAGCTCGATCTTGAGGTGATTTTTATTCTTTATCTTTTCGTTTAATTAATAATTATGCGTAAAGGGTGATCAAGGGTATATGGTTTGTAAATTTTTTTAAACGATTTTTTTACTTTACGCTTTTTATTTTTGCGATTTGATTGCGTTATGAATATTACAAACCTAACGGTGGCATCGAGCGAACCTTTATACGAATTATTAATTGTTTTAATTTGATATGTATATTGATATGTGTTTAGAACAATTGGGCATAATAATTTTATTATTTAAATAAAAAAAAAAAAAAAAAAAAAAAAAAAAAAAAAAAAAAAAAAAAAAAAAATTTTTAATTAAAAAAAATTAAAAAAAAAAAATTTTAAAAAAAAAAAAAAAAATATTTTTAAAAAAAAAAAAAATTTATAAAATAAAAAATAAAAAATAATATTTAAAAAAAAAAAAAAATTTAATAAAAAATTAAAATTTTTATTAAATTTTTTATTTTTATATATATATATATATAAAAAAATATATATATATATATATATATATATATATATATATATATATATATATATATATATATATATATATATATATATATATATATATATATATATATATATATATATATATATATATATATATATATATATATATATATATATATATATATATATATATATATATATATATATATATATATATATATATATATATATATATATATATTAATATTTAAAATATTATTTATAATTTAAAATTAAAATATTATATTTTTATTTTATTTAAAATAAAAAATTTTATTTAAAATAAAAAAAAAAAAGTTTATTTTAATTTTAAAATAAAAGTTTTTTAATTTTAAAATTTTTTATTTTAATTTTTAAAATTAAATTTCAATAACTAATTAGAGTTGGAATTTTTTTTTAATAAATAAGTTTGGAGTTGAAATTGGAGTAAAATAAAGGAGTTTAAAATGAAAGAAAATTATTTCCTTAAATAAAGGAGTTTATTTAGATATGAAATAAGATTTCATATTATTCAAAATAAAAAAGTTTATTTGTGAATAGGAAAAAAATCATAATTTCCTTAAATAAAGGAGTTTATTTAAATATGAAATAAGATTTCATATTATTCAAAATAAAGGAGTTTATTTGTGAATAGGAAAAAGAATATAGTGTTTCTTTAAATTATTTTTTTTTTATATGGAATTGGATTCATAATTAATTAAAATAAAAGAGTTTATTTTAAATAAAATTTTTTTTTTATTAAAATAAATTTTTTAATTAAATGGAATTGGATTCATAATTAATTAAAATAAAAAGTTTATTTTAATTAAAATTTTTTTAAATATATGGAATTGGATTCCATAATTAATTAAAATAAAGGAGTTTATTTTGATTAAAATTTTGATTAAAATAAAATAGTTTATTTTATTCAAAATTGGATAAATTAAAATAAAATAGTTTTATTTTGATTTAAATTTGGATTAAAATAAAGGAGTTTATTTTGATTCAAAAATAGATTTTATCTTAACTAAATTTGCCCATTAAATGATATATATATATATATATTAAATGTTTATTATTAGATGAGATGAATGTTATTTATTGATCGTATGGTGATGTGTATGATAATAAATGGGATTGATTATGAATTATTATTGACGATGTGATTGGATTTTATTTTAGTTGGATGCATGAATGTATGGGTTTTTTTATTAAATGGGGAATTCTGCGTACCTCGTCTTCTCTATTTTTTTCTTAATGTAAATTCTATCTCTCCTCTATGTACTTCCCTTTGCTTTGATCGAGGTTTTATTTATTTTAAATAGTTTTGTAATAGGAATAGTTAGAATTAATTTTGAAAAATTGGAGATCGAAAAAGAGAAGCGAAGGCGCTTGAAGACCAGTTTGTAATGGGGCAGGGTTTAAATGTAATAGTTATATTTAAATATTATTTCTTGCACCCTAGGGTTTGACCTTTTGGTTCACTTGGTGGCTCTAGTAGACGAACTAGAATAAAGTCCATAATCAATCAAGGGTAGAATATAGTATATATATATGCATTATATATATATATATATATATATATATATATATATGCAAACATGCTTTGCATATTTATTATATATATATATTTATATATATATATATAATATATATATATATGCTATAGCTAAGCAGATGAGACAAATTAATAACAAACCCCTCGATTTTTTTATATTAAGTCTAGCGTTGAAGATATTTGGAATATCGAGCGTAAGCCTACTAGCATGATAAAATTAATAGAGTATTAAATATTTAATATGAGTTTGTTGTGTCACACACAAAAAAGTATTAAGTATTTAAGATGTTAATTTATCACATTTGATCTTATAAAGAAAATTGAACAATATTGTTTTGTTGTGTCACCCTGAGGATGATATTTTCTTTTTTGAATATATGGAGTGCTAGGTTGGACTTAACTTGGATAATTTTGATTCGGATGTGCCACCACTTGATCAAAATAATCTAAGAGGCAAAAAAAAAAAGGTTGCATATAGTTGATGTAATTGACAAAAGTTGTCTACTACTATTTATTTTATATATTTTTGTTGTGTCACTTACAAATTTATATACATTTGAAATGGGATCCTTATTCTCTTAGCAAATCTTTAATTAGATTTTTTTAGAACTATATAAGTGAGGTAATATAGTTTTGAAGAAAATAGTGGGAGATACCAATTTTAAAAAACAAGACCTAATTTATTTTGGTAATTAATAAAAGAATGTATGTTAAAATGTTGTTAATTACAAATTCATTTCTGAAATTTTACAATGTCTAAAATTACTATCAACTGCGAAGAAGCATATTAGATGCTTAAATTAACGGGAAAGAATTAAGCGGATTGGTTAAGGAATTTGAGAATAGTTCTCATGCATTTGAAAAGCTATATCTTATGTCATATCCTTTATCCTGATAGTTGAGAATGATGCCTCGAGGAAGAGATTGCTACTTTTAGAAAGTGGCGATGATGATGATGATTGATTGGCTCGATGCATCATGCTCGCATCCATGATGCTTGAGCTTGGCGTCGGCGTGAAACTATGGATCTCTCTCTCTATATATTCTGCACGTCAGTAGTTGATGGTGAGGAAAATGGGGTGATAGATATCGAGATATCTAAGGAGCTCTTAGATCTAGAATGGCCGATGGCTTTATAAATGCAGACAAAAAGTTCTTAACATAATCAATTTGATTGATCGATTAGGATGATTGTTTTTTTGTCATGGATGGAGAGTTGAGCGAGATTTGATCTTGCACTCACTCCGGACTCCTTTCACAATTGTTGTGAATTTTTCATATGAACAAGCTAGATATCGACCTCATTGATTTGCTTAACTTTATGTTGAAAAATGTTGAGAGTCACTTTCGACGAAAGATCAAGTCTTCTTGGTAGGGGCCAAAGGATCTTACGAAAGAAAAGCGATTCAAAGAAGGTAAATAGAAAGGCATAAACAAAGGATAATAAGAACAAAAGCGATACGGATAGCAAAGGGTTTGCTTTGCTTGCAATAAGCTTTGGACCTTTGGAAAGAAAGCTGCGAGAAGCATCTTGCGGAGGCTAACGAAAAGAAAGCTTAGTGAAGTTTGAGGTTCAAATCTTTTTTTGTTCATGATTGAAAAATAATTTTTTTCTTTAAGTCGAGGTTTACTTGGGTATTGGATACGACTTTGGTTATCATAAATATAGATTTATGAAGGGACCAAGCGAAGTAGAAAGCTAAACAAATATAAGTAATCTATGTGTGGAAAATGAAGCAAAGTTCTTTGCATTATTATTATATAGAAACTTATAGTTTAGCAATACTACTGGGCAAATCTATTAAGTCGATAAGTTGTTATTGTATTCGGTTCTTGTTAAAAATATTATTTCCATTTTATTGTTGAATGATGAAATCTTTGGTATTATAATTAAGAACAATTGTTGTTATTTATAATAATAATGTTTTGTATAAATGGAATATTACTTAATAAATTTTGTATACTTGACTTACATGAAAATAATTTTGCATATTGAACAAATTAGTATAAAAAAAGGAGATGATCAAAAAAAGAGTTGAATGTGTGTATTATTTTTGAAATCTGTGAAGTGTGAATTATTTGAAAGGTTGAAAAAAGAATTGAAGTGAAACAAATTGGCAAAAAGTATTAAGATTCTTTGATTAGATCGAGGAATAAATACTTGTCTGATAAGTTCTCTAGATCATCTCAAATGGTTTTTTCTCATAATGGACACCTCGACGATACATGATAATTGATTGATGTATACGAAAGAAAAAAATCGTACCTTGTTGGACGTAGTGCGGTCCATAATGATTTTTCTGAGCATTCGGTATCCTTACAGGATAATGTCACTAGAAATGAATTTTGCATATCTACGAAAAAGGTAACCTCAAAATCCATTGAAGACTCCATAAAAGTTATGGACGGGGAGGATTCTAATCTTAAGTATGTTAAGATAAGGGTTGTCGACTTATGTGAAAAGGTTTGAAAAAAAGGATAAGCTTGGGACAAGATTTGACAAGTAATCTGATTTGTGGGACATCTAAAGTAAGTTTAGGGTATATGTTCTATAATCTACTTAGCAAAAAGGTGTTTGTTACGAAACACTGCGCATACAAGATAAAGGTGTTTATCATTAAAAAGGGGCTAGTGGGAGGATAATAGATCTTGAAGAGTTCGAGAGAACACAAAAAACTTATAAGTCGAATCGAATAAGAGGAACATAGAGAGACTATTGTACCACAATAGAATCGTAAATGCGGAATAGTACAAGAAGATACCTAGGAGGTATGGATTCATCGGATGATGATGATGATGATGACATCATAGAAGATGATGATCGATTACATCATCGATGAGAAGATGATGATCGAGTTAAATTTTTGATGAGGTAAGTTTTGATAAAGTTAGAGAATCCTAGTATATAAAAGGTCGATGGGGGCGTCGTGACATTCTAGTATATATTATATGATATATCTACGGATGAGGAATGACATACCAATCTCAATCGGTAAAGATAAAGTTGTCTAAACATTCCTCCATGAATGATTTGGGAAGAGTATCTTAATTGGGGATATAAATCTATATAGATAGATTTAAGAGGATGCTCGACTTAACCCGAGAGCGTATATTCATTTGATGCTAAAGTCGTTTAGCATGGCAAACTCGAGAGATGTCTGTGTGATGAGCTATGGGTGTATCTCTCTTAATAGTCCCCCCAGACTCGAAAAGAAAAGAGATCGCATGAGTGATGATCATGTATCTGATGAAATATCACGAGACACGATGTTGATCGGTCGTATTGCGGGAGAAGTTCACTGTGAGTCGGTGAAAAACATCTTAAAAAGTGCTTAGCAGGCACTAAGGATGTGATCATATTCATGGTGGGTCTAAATTAAAACTAGAGGCTTACGGACTTCGTTTTTTTTTAGAGACGAGACGAATGACGGAAAATCCACTTTAAGGTAAAGCGTTACCTTGAGCAGTGGTAGTGCGTGAATTGGAAAGGTTCAAAGCAAAAAGAGTTCTTTGGTTTTTAGTGATAAAGACAAAGTATATAGCTATAAATGAAGGCTGAGTTGATTGTTTGGATTAAAAGTTCATTGAGAACTAGGAATAGTTCTAAGTCTCATCTTGGATCTAAACATGTGTTGTGGCACTTTCATTTGATTATTAGAATCATTGAAGATGGGAAATCATCACTATAGAGATAGTGGACTCTCATGAACAACATTACATATCCATTAACTAAAAGCTTATCAATGGCGGGATAATCGTCACTTAGAGAAGAAGAGTATGAGATACCATGGCGATTGGCTTTTAGTGGAAGTGGGAGATTGAAAGTAGTATGCACAAACCCGATCATGTTTGATGATAAAGCGTATACTTTGTAACAATCTTATTCATTTATTAATAAAAAAGTATTAATTTATTAAAGGCTTTTAATTATCTACGTGATCTTTTTTTTTATAATATGTGATAAACCCGTAGTTTTAAGCGATGCTTTTAGAATAATGATGATGATCATTCTAATGAGATCTAAATTCTTAGAAAGCTTAAAACTAAAATAGTTCCCAATCGTTGGATTACTAAATTGGGGATTAGTGAATCCAGGATAGATTGATATACATCGTTCTTGCTTTCGTTGGATGAGGATGATTGATCTCGTGATCATTTTTGTGTGGAACACAAAAAGCAGTATGTAGGTGCTTATTAGAGAATAAGTTCCTTTGAGCATTGGCTCATTAAGGAATACTAATGGAGTTTTATTTGCTGTCGATAGGAATTCTAGTAGTGATAGTAGTCAAGTAATCCTTGGACTTGAGATCATCGTAGTATCTTGTGTATGATGAGTTATACTTTGACTTATTCCTTAAGACCCTTAGGGTATATCAAAAAGGGTATGCTTGGGTATAATAAGTTATACGTGGAGATAATGTATGATCGAAGAAAAAGAATCTACCACTTACAAAAAAAAGAAGAAATGTCTATGTGATTCGATAAATGATGACCCGGTAGTCCTTGGCGGCGAGAATGAAATTAGAAAGGAGTTTCTAATTTGCATTATTTGGAGTTGTGCGTTTAAGGATCGAAAATCATATAATTAAATAAAATAAGACTTGTGATAATTCCATATCTTATATTTAATTGGGACATTGTATGGTGGAAGGATTGAATTATGCGGTAACTATTTACTCGAAAGGTTCTTTTTGATTAATGTTGAAATCTATATTATACGGAAAGTCGTTGATCATTAGGGAGAACTTATCACTATTGTAGAATAAATATTATTTATTTAAATAAATTAATTGTTTAATTTATTTATTTAAATAAGATTAAATTATTCTAATTGATTTATTCACAATAGGTTTAATATGGAGAGAACTAAAAAGGTCACACCGTAAAAGGAAGAATAATTATTTAAGAAGTTAATGGCATAATAATAATAATATGTTAAGTATATTTAATTTAATCTATGGTGATAGAATAAATTAAATAGCTTAATATTATTATTTAATATTTTAGAAATATTAAATATAAATTAATAAGAGAGTCTTATTAATATTATTACAATTATTATTATTTTAATTTCTAAAAGAGTTTAGGAATTAATTTAATATAAGTACTCTCATTTATTCTAATTGGATTAGGAAGGAAAATTATTTAAAGAGTTTAATTAATTATCCTAATAAGATTAGGGAGCTTAATTAATTAAAAATTTAATTTAATTAATTAAATAAAACCCAATTCTTAATTGTTAAGGTGGGTTGCCCACATCTATAAATAAGAGAGAGTCTTATTATGGGTGGTATGGGTTGTTGTTTTTTCAACGTGACGTAATAATTCAATTGTTGGAGAGTACACCTTTTACATAGAGATAGAAAAACTAGGGTTTTGTGATAACCACCCTTCTTCTTGAATTTTCTTCTTCCTTGGTGGATCACCTCTGAGAGGCCGAACATTTGGGTGGTTGCGTTGATCGAAGGAAGGAACCAAACCGGTGGATTGAGTTGAGAGCGAAAGGATTTGGAGGTGAACTTGTACACGAGGAAGCTCGATCTTGAGGGTATGATTTTATTCTTTATCTTTTCGTTTAATTAATAATTATGCATAAAGGGTGATCGGGTATATGGTTTGTAAAAATTTTTTAAACTCGATTTTTTTGCGCTTTAGCACTTTTTTTGCAATTTGATTAATGAAAATCAAATTTTAAAAAAAAAATTGAAAATGAGAGATGTATGCATAGATGCTTTTAATGATGGAAAAATTATGAATATCAAACATGATGATAATGTAATAAATGCGAAATAACATCTTTAAAAATGATCTTGCTAAATTTGTGCAAGGAGAAGAGAACCTAAATGTTTATGTTAGGGGCACAAAGGTCCGATCTTGATAAACAAGGGATTGGGTATAATCCTATTAAAAATGTGGAAAATAGGACTAATAATAATATTAGAATGATTAATAGTAAATCAAGGTTTAAGCCACTTTATTGTTCACCGTTTGTTACTTGTAAAAATGTGGTTTTAAAGGTCATTTTGATTCTAATTGTAATAAAATTAGAATAAAACAAATTTGGGTAAAGAAATGTGATTTATATGCTACTTAACCCAAATGGACCCAAGAAGATTTGGGTACCAAAAAGATAGAGACTATTTGTTTGTAGGTGTCTCAAGATCAAAAAGGAGATGGATGATTCTTTACTTTGAGAGAGTAAGTTACCTATAAATTATTTGGTGGAATCTGTAAGTACCTCGTGTTGCTTTTTGTTTTTTAAATAGAGTTTTAATTAGATATATTATTATAAAAACTCTATGGATTTAGATATTACAAGGGTTAACAACATCATTTATTATGTCGAATGATCCATATTTAATATACATGACAATCTTGATAAAAGGTTGAGGAATATGTTCAAATTTTATTTGATAATTTTGACCGTGATCTGTCGAAAAGAAGAGAATGAGGTTTTTGCAGGGGAAAAGTAATGTGGAGCGTGGAAATCAAAGAATTTCGATCAAAGATAGTCTAAGCCGCCATGCATGCATTCAAGGAAAATAGATGAACCAGGAAAACATGCAGACACCTAAATCCAGACAACTCGATCATACATTTTTTGAAGGCAAATCAGATGAATATTCTAATGCAAAATCGATATTCGAGAGAAAGTGAATCGGATGAACAAATGACGATGGCGAGTCTTCAAGAACAACCAGAGTAGTGAAAAATTATCCTCCTAACTTTGAGTTTTAAAGACCTCGACATTGGGATGCCAAAAGAAGTGCTATTGAAGAGATTTTGATTCGAAAATACAAAATTCAAATCTACACTAAGGAGCACAATTATCAAGCTTTCTCTTTGGTAACAAAAGGTTGATATATAGGTAACAAATTACAAAGGTATGATTATATTGTTTACTTGCTATATGTGATTTTGTTATAACCTTGTTATATTGTCATTCTTTATGCTTGCTTTTTTTTTAATTTGGCAAATGGGGTGAGATAACTAACTTCAACTTAATTGATATGAATTATTTTTTTTTGATAACAAAGGGAGAGATATAACTTGATGATTTATTTCTTTTTGATAATGACAAAGGGGAGAGATATTTGGGTATATTTAAATTGGTTTGAATTGGTATTCATGTTGATATTGAGATCTTATATTATCTTTGGAATATCTGATGATGGTTATTTGGATAAAGTAATTTTCTTTTGCTCCTTAATATGCATAAATTTAGGGGGAGCCATATACTTAGGGGGGAGCATGTTGGTGCATAAATTGTCATCATCAAAAAGGGGAGAATGTTGGTTTTGATTTTTTATGATGTTTTGAATGATGACTAATTTAAGTATATTAGACATGTGCATGGTTCATGGTTTGTTATAATATTATAATTAATATGCATGGGTTATGGTTATTACATGAACACTTGTTGCTTTGATTTTCTTACATTGGTAAGTTGGAATGTTTTAAAATCATTTCAAATTTGATTTGGAGTTTATTAAGGAAGATTTGATTTGGAGTGCATTAAGGAAGATTTGATTTGGAGTCTATTAAGGAAGATTTGATTTGGAGTCTATTAAGGAAGTTTTGATTTAGAGGATTTGAATTGGAGTTTATTAAGAAATATTTGAATTGGAGTTTATTAAGGATACGTTGGTATTTATAATTTTAATAATGACAATATTATAGTCTTTTGTTATTAATTTAATTGGCCCAAATTTGGGTTCTTATTTCATCGAGTATTTCGTGGGTGCTTATTTATTTAAAGATTTTATCTTGCTTTAGTGGAGCCCACATTAGTTAGTGATATTTTGGTATTCTATTTTGAAAAGGAGACTTATAGAAGCTATTGGGTCTTATCCTTATTAATCTCCTTGTTCCTTTATTTAAGGTGTTTTGGTTTGACTTGAAAACATATTCTTGATTTACCAATCTGTTGGACTCTTTAATTGCTAAAATCATGGTGTATATCATTTGTGATATATATGTTCCATTTGGTCGATATTGTAGCTTTAATTATGGGATTTAAATTATCGATTTCTTGCTAATAAATATAGCCGTTGGCCTTCATGTTATATAAAGCTTTATCTTCTTTCGGTTATGAGAGCCCAACAATTGGAAAGTAGTAATTCATTCTTCTTAATTCTTATAGATTTCTAAAAGTCTTTCTAGCAATCAATATTTTGTTATCCTTAGGCTAGAAAGTTGATATTTCATTGGAATCACCATCATTGTAATCTGAAAAACAAAAGCTGTTAGCTTTGGTGGTCTAGAATTTTTAGAGTTTAGTGGGTTTGCATCAAAGGAAGCTTCAAAGGTCTCGAGAGGTGAGAAGCAGGTGCGAGAGGTGTACAAGTTGAGAGAGGTGAAAAGGGGCATTGGTGTGTCAACATCAGATTTGAGGCTTCTTTGTAACAGAGAGTTCTTTTTATTGTATTTAATTGAATATTAAGTTTAATAAAAAGAGTCTCCAATCTAGATTGGGATTGGACGTGGATTAAGCCACTAGATTAGAGGATAGGGGTTGAACCACGTAAAAATCTTGGTGTGATTTTTACTTACATTTATCTCTTTAAGCTTGTCATTCACATTACGCTTTTTTTTGTTATTCACGCTACTATCCGGACACTAAAGCGGGCAGTCTCTGGTATGCGATAATAGGAAATGAAGAACATAAGCTAAAGCAGACACTAAAGTAGACAAGCGTAGCTGTCTGAATTAAACATGTTGCAGAAAATTTTAAAAAGTTTTCACCGTTTATCACTTTTAGCTTAAACACCTATTCACCCCCCCCTCTAGGTGTGCACATACATAGAATTACAACACACACGACATTTTTATAGCCTGTATGGATTACTTGAGTGTATGATATTATGTCTATGGCTTAGTTTGAAGTTTCATTATTGAATCTGGATAATTCGCTGAGGCATATTGGACTGGAATTCTATCACTACAAAAAAATGGGCCTTTAGCAACGATTTTTCAGGTAACAACTTTATAAGTCGTTGCTAAAAGTATATATTTAGCAACGAAATTTGTCCTTCGTTGCAGATTGTGTCAGGCTTTCACTTTTTGCAACGAAATTTATAAGTCGTTGCAAAATTTAAATAGCTAATTCATTGTCGGGAAAAAATTTCGTTAGAAATTAATTTGCAAAATTTTCTACCACTTGATTTTCGTCATCGTAAGTAGGCAACGAAAGTTTTTTTATTACTAAAATTGGGCTTTTAAGAACGATTTTTCGAGACAACGATTTTATAAATCGTTGCTAAAAGTGTATGTTTAGATCTGAAACTTGTCATTAGATTCAGATGATTGTGGGGCTTTCACTTTTTACAACAAAATTCATAAGTCGTTGCAAAATTTGAAACAAAATTAATTTAGAAATTAGTTGCAAAATTTCTAACCACTTAATTTCTCCTCATCGTAGGCAACAAAAGTTTTTTTTGTTGTTATATTTAGATTGACTAATATGGACCACATTAATTGGCAACAATTTTTATTTTCGTAATAAAATAATAATTAAAATAATAATTGTAATAATTATTATTGTAATAATAATAATAAATTTTAAATAATTAAAAAATAATAAAATAATAATAATTAAAATTTTAAATAATAATAAAATTATTATTATTATTATTATTATGGTACTAATCTTAAAAAGCTTGGTCAAATCGATAGTTAAGATGAACAAAATATAAAAGATGATATATTGAGATATAAATTTCAACATAGATTTGTTAGCCATGAAATAAGTTAAATCTTTCACTGCGTACTGCATTTACCAATGTTAGAAACTAAAAAGTGTTCATAAGACAAAAGTGTTTACCAATGCGATAATTAAAATTTTAAATAATAAAATAATAATAATAATAATAATTATTATTTTAATTATTATTATTATTATTATTATTATTTATTATTATTATTATTATTATTATTATTATTATTATTATTATTATTTTAATTATTACGATTATTATTATTATTATTATTATTACAATTATTATTATTATTATTATTATTATTATAATAATAATAATAATTAATAATAATAATAATAATAATAATAATAATTATTATTAATAATAAAATAATAATAATAAAAATAAAAATAATAATTAAAATTAAAATAAAAGTGATCGACAAATTATACGTATTAAATGTCGATGTATATGAATTGAATGAATTGAAAAATTAAAAGGACTTAAACATCATTATTCTATCTTATCCATTAGAGTTTAGTTGTAATATGACTTTATTATGAAATTTAACGATAAATATATTGTTTTCAAAAAAAAAAAAACTAATTGTAATTGTAGTGACTAGTTTTAATCATTGAATTTCGGCAAATCTTTCTATTATAAATATTTGTTATTTGCTAATGTACTCATCTTTGTAATTTATTATATCGATTCTTATACTTACCCATGGATTTTTTTAAATTTAAATTTAATTTGATCGAGTCTATAACAATAAAAAGAAACTTTCGTAAAAATATTAAATTTTATTTGAAAAACATTGATACCACGTGACTATTACAAAAAAAAAATTTTTTTTTGATTTAGTGGTTAAAAAACTTTGAATGTAATTTTATATTTAGGGTATTTAATTTGTAGCTGCTTTATATTATTTTAGGGTATTTTAATTATTATTATTATTATTATTTTAAGTATTTAAAATTTAAAATTTATTATTATTAATACAATAATAATTATTATAATTATTATTATTATTACAATTATTACAATTATTATTATTATTATTACAATTCTTAGTAAAGTGGCCAAAAAGTGTATTATCTCATCTTCACATGCATAAAAACTATTCTAGTTGGTTTAAATATTAATGTTATATAATTCTAGCATGATATGTAGTTTGGTCCAAATTGACTTTTGTTGGAATATAATGTTTTTAGTTTGGAGAAGTGCGGAGTTCGATCTTTCGTGAGTAACATTTTTATGGTAATCATGTATCAACATTATTAGCACAAGCTTGCGCTTGTTTCTGCAGATTTTCAATTATCATAACCAGTGTATTATCCCCTTTTTGCCCACTGTATTATTACAATTATTATTATTATTTTAAATTTTAATTATTTAAAATTTATTATTATTAATACAATAATAATTATTACAATTATTATTATTATTACAATTCCTAGTACATTGGCCAAAAAGTGTATTTTCTCATTTTCACATGCATAGAAACGAAGTTAGGTGGTTTAAATATTAGTGTTACATAAATTTTGCATAATAGGTAGTTGGTCTAGTAGCTTTTATTAGAATATAAGATTTTTAGTTTGGAGAGGTCTGGAGTTCAACACTTGTGAGCAACATTTTCTTTTAAAAAATTTTAAGCCTGCAAGCCCAGCTCCACGTCGTCAAAAAAAATAACGCATACATCGGCAAAAATATGCACAACAAGATTCATTACTTTTTGACTTATAAGTCATTATTAATTTTTTTCATGCTTTATGTACTATATTTTTTATGTATTAGATAAATTTTACTACCATATATAAATCAATTATTGTCAATATTTTATATTATTAAGTTAATAATTGAGATGATGAGTTATTCATATTATTATTGCGATAATTAATGATATACAGAAAGTTATGTCGAGGAAAAGGGTTAGGTCATCTAATTGTGTGCCAATATAGGGAGAAATCCTTATCGGAAAGTTCTCTTTAAAGAACGATCTGGTTGTTAATATTGCGAGTTATAATAATGATGAATAAATGTTGTTAAAAATATTGAGGAATTTTATGAAGTATTTGTTGTAAATTTTACTTAGTATAGAGACCCCACTTATTCATTTTTCAAAATAATCGGTGAAAGTTATTAGGTATATTTTTATATTATAAAGGTGGGGCTACATGTAGAGCCTACATATGAAAGAAAAATGAAATGGAGGGAGGTGAGGTGGGGGTGGGGGGTGATGGGTGGGGGGTGGGGGTGGGGGGGGGGGGGAGATTACAAGGGAATGGAGGAGTTGAAATAATAATAATTATATATATATATATTATAATAAGTTTTGTTTTTATGATGAAATTTTCTTTAGGAAAAAATCTATTAATGAAGGAATTATTACTCGCTATATATTATTGTTCAGAGTTTTTTTGTGAGAGATAAATTTGGTATTTATTTTGTTCTAAATAATTTTTTAGAATTAATTGTGGTGAATATAAATATATTAAATTTTTTACTGTAGTAAATTTATTTATAATAATTACTAGAAATGAGTAAAAAAACGTATAAAACCGAATAACCGAACCGAATCAAAACTTTTATCGATTTTTTATTATTTATTCGGTTATTTTCTGAAATTTGATAATCTTCAATTTAATATCCGATTTTTGGATTCGAATTTGTTTTTTAAAATTTTGTTAACCGAATAAGAAATAAAAAAAATTAAAGCCTAAAAAATTAAAACACAAAAACAAACACAGTAATCTTTAAAAAATAATTAAAGCCTTAAAACATAAAAACAAACACAGTAATCTCTCATCTCACACTATCGATACCCTCAGGCCTCATATCTCCCATCTCTCGACTCTTATCTTATAGATCTCTGCCTATCTGATCTCTCATCTCTCATCTCTCACTCTCTGCCCTAGTGCCCTAACCCAAAATCCTAGTACCCAAAATTGGAAGAAGAATACGATCCGTCATTCAACGATGATGAAGAAGAAGATATAACTCAAGAAGATGCTTGGTCTGTGATCAGTGCTTACTTTGAAGAAAAGGGTTTGGTTCGTCAGCAGCTTGATTCCATTTTCTATACACGCCAGCCCGAGCAGAGCCACTCTCCACCGCCAACTGACATCAAAACCACACCGAAGACACCGTCGTAACCCCCAATACGTTGGTGGCTCCGACACCGTCCAATCACCACATCTTGCATGAATCCCAATATGCGACCCATCATCTTTTGTAATTATTACTCAAAATTTTAACAGCTCTCGGTGAAAATGGCGAGTTTCTCATTCCCAATCACCGTTGTTGCAGCCGACATCGCTTATATTTACTTCTTTACGGTTTTAGTTTTCATAGACAGGTGGTTCGGTCTTGGGTCCTCGCCCGGAATCATGAACGTCGTCGTTTTCACCGTCGTCGCCATCATATGCGTCTCTAATTACGTCCTCGCCATTTTTACGGACCCGGGCCTAGTCCCTTTTTCCTTCTCCCCTGACATCGAAGACTCTCATAACCCCATCCATGAGATCAAGCGAAAGGTACTACCTTAACTTAGCCTTTCTATCTCTCTAGGGTTTTTCTGATTTTTCAGTTCAGATATTATTTTTGTTTTAATATGATGATCCAAAATTGGGCAAAATGTGGATATTGAATGTGAGTTTTACTTAGTAGAAGCTTGTTTGTTTAATGTCTACAGAATTTTAGTTATTGGAACTAAAGTTTTAATCTTTGTATGTGTTATTGGAACTAAAGTTTTAATCTTTGTATGGGTTGAGGAATGTATTATTATTTTTTTTTTTAAGATTTGATGCAAATGATGTATGAACATTAAATTCAACTATTCATGCGGTGTTAATGAACAGGATGAATGCCGCATGGTCATTCTCTTTATTGAAAGCCCCATGACAAAGAACTTGTGTACTGAAGTAATGAGAAAACCTTTGATTTTAATTTTTAAAATTTTTTGCAGGAAGAAAATGTTAGCAGTTCTCAAGAAAGCAGTCCACTTGGTTTGAAGCTGACCAAAACATCATCCTTAATAAACTTGCTGGAAAAGAAGTTATCTCAAACAAGGAAATCTGTAGATCAAGAAGTTTCTCTGGCAAAATTGGATTCCGAAAAGTTGAAGGCTTCAAATTTCCTTGCAACATTACTCAAAATTGGCAATTGGGAGGTTAATATTTTTATTTTTTTAACTACAATTTGTGAAAGTACTTGGAGATAAAGGTTTAATCTAGTTATAAAAAATATGTGCAGAGTTTATCTAGGAATGAAGGTGGTCTGATTGCTAAATGTTACTATGCAAAAAAGAAAATTGTGTGGGAAATTCTGGATGGATCATTGAAGAGTAAGATTGAGCTACACTGGTCTGCTATCGTTGGGATTAAGGCTGTTCTTCGTCATAATGAATCCAGAATCTTGGAAATAGAGGTTGATAATGAATTCGTTGGGATTAAGGTTGTTCTTTGTGATAATGAATTCGTGATAATCAATCTCTACCCGCGTTGTACATAGAGCTGCCGACCTGCGTTAATTTGTGTATTAATATTACCGTTGAAGGTACAAATTGTTTATCAATTTAGCATTTTGATTTTTTAATTTGTTAGTATATAATTTCTAATCATCAAGTGATT
The DNA here is from genome assembly GCA_020205615.1 of Panax quinquefolius. Classification (NCBI taxonomy): domain Eukaryota; kingdom Viridiplantae; phylum Streptophyta; class Magnoliopsida; order Apiales; family Araliaceae; genus Panax; species Panax quinquefolius. Next base: position 26,959,208 of record CM035158.1, read on the forward strand.
TATGTTAGTATATAACCCGCAAATTCTTGGGTTCTGTTAGAAATGGTCTGATCTCCTTCTTACCAAGTTGATGGTGAAGTTCTTCGTTAGGACAGGATGAACCAAGGATGACCTTAACTTCTTCAGGAGTACATTGCTTCCTTTAGATGATATCTAAAGAGGAAGGAACTGCGGGGAACTCAAAATTTCAACAGTTTTAATGCCTATGTGGGTGAGATATTCAATCTTAATATCTTTTTTTGGATGGAGATACCTATTTTTTTTTTTAATATTTCCAGCTTTGTAAAGTTCCCCACTGCAATACAAATATTATGTTCTTCATAAAAATATATTTATATGTTACTTTTTTCAATTTGATGTGACATGTGGATGTGGTAGATAAGAAGCTCAGTAAATAAATATCGAGAGATGACTTCTGGAATTTGTAAGATGAGGCATGTTGATGGTGTCTATTAAGAAACTCAGCGAAGATAAAATAGATGCCAGAGAATTCTGGATTGGATTCATTTTTATAGGTGCACTTAATCTGTATCTGTAGGCAAGTTATATGTTTTTGTTTATTGTTTTTTTTAACCGTAAAGTGCTCACCTTGTCAAATCTAAGTGCAACCACTTTTTGCATATATCCCCAAAATTAATGTTTTTATCTGGTCTATCTTTGCAGCAGCATACTTAAAGCAGGTTTGTACAAGGTAATGGCATTGGCTAATATGCTTTAGGTCAGGTTTATATATTCTAATATTTTACAAGTCAAGCTTAGATTATTTGAAGTTAGGGAGAAGGCTTCCATGTTGGCTATTATTATGGTACTTCTAATTCAATTCATTAAGTTTGTAGCCTTTAAGTTCAAAGTAAGTTTGTGAAAAAAGCTAAAAAAATCAGTCTGACGTACCAATTGATTTAAAGACATAAAAGTCCCCAAAAAATTATGAAAAATACTAATAAAATCATAAAATAATTCATCATTCATTACAATCATAGAGACATAAATAACCAACGTCGTAGTAATGTATCATTACAAAACATCAAAACAACATAATATCATCAAGTACTTATATATATAGTGATCATCCATCACTATGTAAGTATATCATATCATATCTATGTAATCTATTGTATCGGCTTGAATAATGGATCAAATCCCAGATCATCATCCCCATCATCATCATCACTATCATCACTAAGAGGATCCTCCATGGAATCATCATCGTATCTAATAGCTCGTCATCCTCCTCATTATCGGTGCTAAGATCCTCAAACTCAGTTCTTCATCAACCAATTGCAATCCCTTCCCTTTATCTATAAATAAACAAGTGAATATATATTTAATCGAAATGAATATGTTTTTTTAAAGAACACTTTAAAGGCAACTTAAGTAATGACACTAACCTTTTGACATAGTTTTTGATGGCAAAGTGTTTCTATTTCTCTTTTGACTTCCTTGTTTACTACTTGTTCCCCTAGTCCCTTGCCCTCCAAGTGTAATCTCCCTCGTCTCTTCTCCCCCAACTGTCTTCTCATTCCCACGAGTCCTTTCACCCTCCTCCATATCATCATTCTCAGAAGTCAATTCCGATATATTTTCATCATTTCCCCCCGCAATTCACTCACTATCAGATGGCACATTTTCAACAACCAATGGATCTTCTTCCTTCGTTAATGCCTTTTTCTTGATATGCCGATCTTTCATTTTTTTTATATGTATATAATGTAAGCTAAATGAGTTAAGTCTGGATGCGAAAAGTCGATTCCTTCTCTTTGTATGTATCTATATTACAAGTAATTTAGCATTAGTGACAATGTCAGATCTCATAAAATCTTAATAAATGATTTATATGATTATATCTAATAAATACCTGACTGAAAGTACTCCAATTACGCTCACACCCCGAAGATGAGCAAGTTAAACTCAGAATCTTCACTGCAAAGTTTCTTAATTCTGGAGCTTCATCTCCATATGCGATCCACCAATCAGCTGGATCAATATTAAAACATATGTCAATCTTACTGGTACACGTTTAATCAAAATGAAAGCATAACCAGACATTAATCAACGGTACTTACCGGGAGCACGTTTCTTACACGTGTTTCTGGCATTTGTGTAGCCAAATAACCCTTGCCTCAATCGGAATGCATCCAATTGCAAATCAGCTTTCTCTCTTTCCACAGCATTAGGAATAAGCTTGTCCATACATGAGTACAATCCCACTTTAACTTCCGCATTGGCATAGAAATTATCTTCATATTGAAACTGAGGATTCAAATAATATGCAGCAGCGTGCAAATGCCGATGTAACTGATTATCCCACTTAGCATCTATTATGCTCCATATCTCTTTATAGGCCCCCTCCTCATTATCCAGATTTTTTGCAATCTCTTCTTTTGCATTGTCCATGGCACCATAAAAAATCCATTCCCAAGCACCTTCTCGAAATCGCCATCCTCAATACACCTACTAGAGGTTTTGTGGTCTTAATTGCATATCCCACACTACCCAAAAAAAGTCCTATCACTCAATATGATTTTTTCTCGCCTCCTTACCTTCAGGTTTTTTTGCCCAAGCACAATTTGCCCACTCCCTAGATGTAAACATAGCCTCAAAAGGTTGTCTCAAACTATGCATATACCGCAAAGTTAAATAAGCAGATGGCAAATCTAGTGGTATTTGGCGAACAAGGTCTTTATTAGTGTTTGCCCTCATCAATGCCAAGACCCATCCATGATTATATATGAAGTTGCTTACCTACATAATACATAATGATTCATAAAAATAATAATAATTCAAGTAAGTATTCATTGAATAAAATAAAAAATTATAATCCAAATAATAATAATAGTAATTACCTTCTTTGCCTTTGTCAAAGCATTTTTATGTTGAGGCAACTCTCCAAGCTTCTCAAGCATCAAATCAATGCAATGCGCAATGCACACACAGTGTCCACCACATACGTGGCCTCTTCTCCATTAACATCCTTCCCCGCCTTTATAATTTGATGCATTGTCGTGACTACTTGAATGACAAGGTCTTCTCCCACTTCCTCAACAACCTCATCAAGTAGTTTAAACATCAAAGTAGCATCTTTAATCATCAGATCGATGCATCAACAGATTCAAAAAAATACAGAGTTCCATGGGGTTGTTTACAAGAAAATTTATTAGTTGTCTTCCTCTAATATCTTTCCAACCATCCGACAAGATTGACACCCCCGTATGTGCCCAAGTCTTTTTTACCTCCTCAACAAAGGCCTTTGTAGTCTTCTCTTCCTCCTTCAATATCCAAGAGCTAAGCTCGTATGGGGTAGGGGGTTCAAAAAAGCACGACCATAGTTCCCAATAGATCGACACATATTTATAAATGAAGGACTATCGCAACATCAAGGGAATCCATTTTCAAAGAAAAGAAGAATCTACCTATATCAAGATGCAGATTGCATTACGAGCCTCCTTTGAAAATACTGCAGACGCTCTTGTAGTAGCATCATCATCACCAAAGCATCAACATCCACAACAAATCTATCCATGGGTCCCCCCGACTCCCCTGGAGGAGGCACTTACCACACTTGAACCTCCCATTCCCAAGGATGGATGACTACCATAATAAGACCCACTTTGTATTTTTTTTCAAACTTCATCTCTTTGTCTTTTCCTCCTCGAGTCCAAATTTTTCTTCATATATGAAGCAATCTCTTCCTTCACTTCGCTTGGTACTTTTTTGCAAGCCTCGACGTTACTATGATTTCCCACAAGATGATTTTTTAATCTTGTAATCCCTCCTTTGCAAATTTTCTTACAAAAATTGCATTCCACATATAAATGAGCTTTATTAACTCCAGGGGCTGCGGTGCCATATTTCCATGCAGGATCTTTCTTACCCATAATCTTAATTCATTGTAATAATAATAAATCAATTGTTGATGGTGCTACTGTCATGAATTTCTATTTTGCTTAAAACTAATAATAGGTTTTTAATAATTATTCATTTGAGGTTTCTATTTTCCTAAAAACTAATAATAGGTTTTTAATGATTGTTCATTTGAAAAACATATGGATTATGTATTTTAAGTGCTGAGGGTTGGCCCATGCGCGCTGTGAGAATCATATATGTTGCAATAATTAGGCTTTAAGAGTAGGTAATTACCTTTTCTGGCTGCTCTGCTTGCTGATGGTTGAACCTGCTTCTGTCTTATATTTCTAATGGATCTGTTCAGTTGCAATTGTGATGTTTATTTTTGATCAGATAAGTGATTTGCTATTCTGCCTTGTAGCTTTTTCACGTGGTTTCTCCTTTTATTTTAGTCATCCTCTACATGGTGGGCTATCCTAGCTGACTTCTGCCATAGGACATTTCTGGAATTGTGAAACAATACTAATATTTCTTTGGGCTTGTGGTGTTGCAGTAACTAATAATCCATGGTCTGTTTTACTGTCATAATCTTGCTGTGCTGCTTTCTTCTTTTCCTGCAAGGTATTACTGCTATTGCTTTTGTTGTCTTATATGCAACTGTACACATGCTATTCTGAGGCTCAGCTACCATAAATGTTGTTTTGATGACTTGCTTTAATTTTCAGAATGCAATATTTCAAAATTTGGTGATGGGATTATCAGTTTCCAAAAAGGGATACTTTAACTTCCTATTTTATTGTTGCTAAACTTTATGAAGCCATATTTTTAAAAGTAGTTGGCACAGGAGCTGTTATAACTACTTAGTCATTTTGCAGGAGGAAGAGAAAGTGGGATCAACCTGCTGAATCCTTGCTTTCAACAGGAGTAGCAGTACTTGGGGTTTTTCCATTGGGCAATGTGGGATCTCTTGTTGGGATGGCACTTCCAGGTGTTTCCCCAGTTTCTGGTACTTATGTTATGAGTCATACCCCTGTTAGATCTGCAACCTTACAACAGGTGTTAATAACACCTTCCTTACAGCAACATGCTGCTCTGCTCTGGTTCAAAAAATAAACCAAGTAAGATGACAGAGTAGAGGGTTTACTTCACTTTCTTTTATAATTATTTATGTTCTTGATTGCAACAGGTAATACATTGTAATTGATGGTGAGCACTAAGGAGTGCTTGTTTGAGAAAATTACTTGGATCCTAAATCTAATGGGTTTGGGAGAGAATAAGTTGTTTTTTTTTTTTTTTTTGGTAACCCTTTTTTCGCTAATATGTAAACAAGTTGCACATCCCACTATGGCGATGAAGTATCTGAATTCAAGCTCTTGGGTCTTGGCTCTGTTTATTCTTTTTTTGGTGTGCATTATTAATTTTGATGGACACCTCAGGCTATTTGAATCAAGAACTATGGTAGCTTTAGATGGTTAATTGTCAAGATAATGAATGATTATGTAGTGGATGATTTTATTAAGTTAATAATATTTTAGTTTTTTTGTATTTTTGTCATTATTTGCTATGGGGACATTGAGCTAGTCAGGTACACAAAAAGAATGTTATGATTTGAAAACAATATAATTCGTTACTAAAGTATTGAACAAGTTTTAATATAGCAACAATTTTTGTTGTTGATGGCATTACAAATATAATATTTGGCAACAAAAAATTAACCTAATAACAATGGAGAGGATATTGTTGATAATACTAAAATAAAAGGCAACATTTTTTATCATTGCAAATCATATCAATTTTCGTTGCACATATATAGAAACGGTAACATATGTCGTTGCTAATCGATGACTTTCGTTGCTATTGAAAAATAACCAGTAACAAACATTTTCGTTGTTGATTCAGCATAATATCGTTGCCAAATAATATTATCAGCAACGAAAATCGTTGCTAAAAAGTTTACATTCCGCAACGAAAGCAAGCTTAGGCAACAATTTTCACAATTTACTGCAACGAAAAATGTCGTTGTAAAATGGTGACAATTGCAATGAAAATGCATGGTCGTTGCAAAATAAAGAGTTCATTTCGTTGCCAATTAGCAGGCTTTTGCAACAAAATGGGATTTTTAGCAACGAAATTTTAATTATTCTGCAATAATACATTTTGTTGCTAAAGGATCGATGTCTCTGTACGAAAGTCAAATTTCATTGCAAAATGTATTACTTTTGGCAACGAAAAAAAAACGTTCGTTGCGGAACAATTAGCAACGCTCATTCCGCAACGAAAGACGCAACGACAGTAAAGTCGTTGCCAAAACCCTTTTGCAACGAAATTTGGTACCTTTAGCAACGAAAATCGGTTGTTGCTGAAGCCCCATTTTTTTGTAGTGTATGCTAGCTAGAAAAATGTGAGACTCATTTGCATCGTAATCTAGTTGCATAGCATGTAGTTACATTTCATTGTTTAATGTCGTATGCATTGCTTGAGGGCAAACAATAGTTCAAGTTTGGGGGTATTTGATAAGTAGGTTTATAATGTAACGATCCGGAATTTCAAATTGTAATATTAAATATTTAGTAAAATATAAATATTTATTTGATGTGTTTATTGTTGAAATTGATGAGATAAATATTTTATTGATGTAATGGTTGCTAGTAAATATTTATGAATCTAAATTCATTAGATAATATTCTAAATTAAATTAATTTATAATTTAGAGAGTTGTAATATAACATGAGATGTTATATTGTTGTTTTAATTTAATAATTTAAGGTGGTATATTAAATTATTAAATAAAATTATAATGAAATTATAATTTGTGATATTTGTTAAAGTGGAATATTTATTTAAAATATAGTATGTGATTGATTTATTTGATTAATGTTGGATATGGAGATCCAAATAAATAATATGTGATTATAAATTATAAACTAAATCGTTTATTAAAATAAATTAAAGGAGTTTAATTTAGTTTTGTCAAACAAGGCTTAAATATATTAATTTTTAAAATTTAAAAGGTTTTGCCAAACAAAGCCTTATGGCTTTTGGGTTTTTAATTTTGAATTTTAACTAATATAAATAAAATAATAAATATAATATATATTTATAACTTGAGCATTATAAGCGATATTACAATTAGTAGAGTATTAAGGTTATCGGGTTTTTGATTTTTACGCTTAAGTTAGCCTATGGTTTAGTTTATTGAGAAGAGAAGAGAATTGAGAGGAGATTGATTGAGAGAGCTTGAGAGAATTGAGAGGAAACTTGTGAATTTTCACAACAATTCCGATGATTAGCAACGATTGTCTTAGTAATTGAAGGTATGTTCTACAACTTTGATATTATATATATATATATGAGTACGACATAATTTACATGTTACGTGAATTCAAAATTCTAAGTTTACGATTATACATTTGAGTACTTGTAGTTGTATGTGTATATGATGATTAGAATTTGTGTTTAAAACGAATTTGCTATCTTAATTTAGATTCAAAAATGATAGGAAAAATAATAGACGGTGTTTGTATTTTTCATATAGCTTATGTGAGTATAAATTTTGATGGTGGATTCATATGTTAAAGCGCAAATTGGGTCTTGTTCATGCTAGTTCGTTAAGAAAGCGAGCGTAACGTAATTGAACGAAGAAATTTGGCCAAGTATAGGGATTACAATGTGTTGATTTTGGGAAGGAACTCAAAAATGGAGTTTTCATATGAAAACATAGAATTTGAGAAATTAACCTAGCTTAAATTGTTGTTAAATTATTTTAATTGGTGGAATATGTTCACAAATATGTTTGTGATAGTTCTATACCATTTTTTTACATGTTATTATTCTTTGTTTGGTGGGTGAAATTGTGTTAGTTAGTTGGCTTAAGAAAGCTGGTGTAAACATGTTCATAAAGCTGGAATCATGTGTGTATAAGTACATATGACCTCTTTCATGCTAAGCGCCATAACCCGATGTAAAGCTGGTGCGGTGGCTACTGTAGGCGATGTCAAAGACAAAAAGCAGTCTAGAGCTTTAATGTATAGTAAAGAGGAATGTTGTATAATCGATTCTAACGTCCATTAAGCACTTAACTACCACATGTTGAAGAAGACTTAAATACTTAAATTATTATTAACTATCAATTAAAGGAAAAGTTGGAAGCATGATTTAAAGGTTAACTTAATTTAAATTAACCTAATATATATATCGAAATGATGTAGAGACAATATAAGGGATTTATCTACAAGATAAGTACTAATTGAGTAAATATTTTGGAAAGCATGACATAAGTTATTTAAGCACGTTTTAAAAGTATGAACTATGCAATGTCTATGTAAATGAGATAGATACACGTGTGAACATGCGTATTAAAGGTTGTTAGTACCAATATAAGGTTTAAAAGCTTATAAACCTTGAACCTTTGTTAAAAGAAGTTGTTAAGCCTTGTTGATGTAAATAATTCAACATAGAACTATGTAATTCAAAACTAAATGATTTGAAATGTGAACTTGAAGAAATATCATAACCTACTTGATGTATGTTTATAGTATGTATCAGAATGCATAGTAGGTTAGGACTAAACTGAGCATTGAAAAGCTCAAGTCTGAGTTTTAATTTGGGAGTAAGCGGTCGCGCCACTCCCAAAACTTAATGCTGTGCTACTGTGTGCCATTGCAATTCTGCAGAGTGACAAAGCGGTTTGTTAGCTGCATGGTCTTAAGTTATGGTTATATATTGTCTTTAAGGACTACAAGATATGAAACAAGATTGTTTAGATAAATATGATAATAGAATGAACTAATCTCATGGTTATCCTAAGTTCAAGTAAAAATGAAACCAAGTTAGGAAACAATATTTATTTTTATATTAAGAGCGTATGAAATATATGACTAATGGATGTGAATCCATGATTATATAACTGTGTAGGAATACACGAAGTGCAGATAAGCGTTAAGCAGTTAAGTTATAGTTCATAAACTACGAATCAGGCAAGTCTTTCAGTTCCTATTTGCTATGTGAACTTGATGATCAATTGTTTTAAATCTTTATTTCAAAGAGCATGATGCGTTATATATATGTTGAAAGTATGAAATGTTAAAGTCAATTTATGACTATGTTGATTGATTAAAGCATGCTGATTGAGTAAGGACTCAATCTTTATACCTGTTATATGAATCTGTAGCATGTATGATATATGTTGAACATGTTATTATGTGCTACGTGATGCATGAGCTGTTAGATTTTTCTTTGGTCATCGAGCTCAACCTTGCAAATAACCACTTTTGCGGAGTTCAAGATTCAAGGTAAAGTTATGTGTTACTTGAAAGACATGAATCGAGATGATACTTGAAGATTTATACACATTAGTTGTGTTATTGTTATTTGAACCATGTTTAAGGTTAGAATAATGTATTGATGTTGAATTGTAATATCGCTTT